>CABFWB010000643.1:172831-224364 GCA_902151455.1 Timema bartmani | reverse complement strand
ATCACCAACAAACCTGACTTCTCCATCACTAACAAACCTGACCTCTCCATCACTAACAAACCTGACCTCTCCATCACCAACCAAACTGACCTCTCCATCACTAACAAACCCGACCTCTCTATCACCAACAGACCTGACCTCTCTATCACCAACAGACCTAGCCTCATACCTATCAATGTGAGTTTCTGAGATAGATTAATTCAAATTACCAACAGGGCTAGTTGATAAATTGGAACAATATAATTTAGCTCAAAATGCAGGTTCAATATTCTATATTAAAATAAATGGTTCATTTCACCCACAGACCTTCTCTCCCTTTACATAAGAATACATTTTAAAAAATCGTAAGTTATTAGAAACAAAATAATATATTATGATTTTTTTTAAATATAATGTAAAAAAGAGTATCACATTCCCCAAAATATCTTAATTGAAATATTACACACTTTCAAAGTAAAAAGAACAGTCTTTGTACAACAAACATCAAATTAATCAACTCTTCTATTTACCAAACCTCATTTAAAAATATATGTTGGTTAAATCTCAGAAACTATTGATTTTATAAAAATATAACTCAAACAAAAGATTGTTATATTTAATAGCACCACATTCTTAGTTATCTCGTATCCCAGATAATGGTAGATATATGATCAAATTTGAAATTTTTGCTTATGTATAATACCCTAAAATAATTTTCATTGAAAAATGAAAGTTATAATTTTGTTTGTAAGACTAAACAGTGCCTAGATATAAGTATTAATCAAAATCGTTTGGTTGGGTTATGAAAAATTAAATTTGTTTCAATTTAAATAAAGTAGAATATATATTTAATTTCTAAATTTATCTGTTGAACCTAGCTAAAAATTTGAATACGTACTATATTTTTGCAAAATCGGTAAAATGGTTTCGTCTCTAAGCCAAGATATAGAAATACAGGTAGAGAAACGAAATGACGTTAATCAAAATCTAAAATTCAATTTTTTACATGATCACAATACTTCCTCTGTCTGAGGTATCACGAGAAAGTTAAACGTATTTATTCATTCTCTCTCCAGATGAATCTTAGCACATTTTTTAATATTCTTCTTCTCTCTTGTTTATATGGTTTATATAGCTTATATAGAATAGGACTAATCGGATTATAGTTAGAATTAGCAAAGAATTTGAGCCACTTTGGTGGCCACATGGTCTAAGGCGTCAATCTTGCAATAGACTGAACCGTCGATCTTCGAATCCCATTCGGGTGCTCTGTGGATGGCTTTATCTAAATTGTTATACACTCTCCCTCTACGCAAACGTGGGTACACTTCCTTTAAAACTCTACCCTCCTCATTCATGATACGTTGGAGTAATTATAAAATAGACGTATGACCCGAACGGGTAGTAAGACGTGGTACTATATATGAACCACCTTTGTGGTCGCATTATCCAAGGCATTGATTTTGTAGTATACTAGAATGCTGATAGCGGAAGTATAGGTGTTTGAATCCTGATTGGATGTAATGATCGGGGATTTCACCAAATGATTTTCTCACTTACCCTACGTGTCAATTTGGGAACATTTAATAACAATTTAACCTTCTTTATGGCTAGCCTCACTACTGTAAAATGCAGATAACTCTAACGGGTGAACAAAAGAATAATAATAAAATAAAAGAATGTGTTCCCTCAAAGAGTTCTATTTGAGTGAACCACTGGCTCCCTCTTGCGTCATTACCGTCCAACTATATAGACCCTCTCACCTCGTCCACCAATGAAATTATGCCCTGTACCGTCGAGTGAGGAAGGCACTTCTGTGTTCGCACTCAAAACTTTCCCGTTAACCCGAGGTCACTGATTACGACTCCTCCCTCCCTCATCCTGCTAGACAGTAGCTTTATGTGTGCGTTTGGCGCTTCATTATGCCAAATATCCTCCCTGCCATCTACCGGGGGCTGGCACAACTTTTCGCCTTACGCCTTTCCTCTGCCCAGACCTCAATATTTTGTAAAACAAGTGGTGGCAGGGAGGGAGGTCCCGAGTACTTGGGTCAAGTCCCGGAGTAATGAACCCCTCAAGTGCACATCGGCCACGGGTACTATATCGTGCGCACACTGAGAAACAAAGATCATTAAGTAGGCCGAGTCCTGACTCTATAGTCCATTTCTAGAAGCTGACTTCTAANGGCCGAGTCCTGACTCTATATGACTTCATTTCTAGAAGCTGACTTCTAATTTTAATGATAGTAATCTTGGAGAGTACTTTATTTCTGCTCTGTATCTTACCACCCATCCTGGATATTCTCATTTATCTACACTGACTCATTTGGGATGAGGAAGGTAGATTTTTAATTAACTGTACTGTACATTAGTTAGTTTGGAGGAAGAGTGAGATTTCTTTCTGGAAATAAGATTACATCAATTCATCCAGCCGGGATACAAAGTCAAGCATCTCACTTATTAGAAAATCAGGATAGACGAGCTTGACATATCGTCCTCGTAACCACCAATACGGTTATTATCGTAGCTAAAATACGAATATGTAGGGTGTGTATGTAGAGTGGGAAAAAATTGATCTTTGTTAAGCTACCATTTTCTAGTAAAATATTTTGCATTTTATAGGAATACTATCATTTTGACCCGTTGATTGCACGGATAAACCGCATCAAGACTAAATAAATTTGGACATTTAACATCCATCCTGCCATCTTGTTGATAATTCCTCTGTGCACACTGCTGAGCTAACCATTACAATGAAAAACAAATCATGTCAATCAATAAAATTTTAAAAAAAGAAGTTAAATCTTTGAATTAAAATATTACCTAGTCCACAAACTGAGTGTAGCCGCAAAAGCAATCCATAGGCAATATAATGTTTACCTAAGTATTCTCATAATATAAGTGAAACAATGTAATATACGTTGCTACAGAAACATGTGGGAAAAAAATCGCATCGTTGTTCGTCAAAAAATATAAATAAATTAATAAAGGCCGTTATAGAAACATTTTCATTTATGATCATCAAGGTTTCTTAAAGTTAATCATGGTTTACAGGGCTATGTCACCAGTGTTTATTTATTTTAACTTCTATGTCGCTTCCAGATATGCGTTAATTTTAACTTTAATTTCTAGCTTTGTATTTGCAACGCTATTGGATTCACTTTAAGATAAATTTCAGCCTTTTTATAAATCTATTTTTACTTTCTCTCAACACATCGGAGAGAAAGTATTGTGATCGTCAAGATTTTGAAAAATGTCGACGTTGTCTGTATGTATGTTCGTATATAGCAGAAACTATTTGACCAATTTGGTTCAAACTTAGTATCTAGGGTTTTAATAAAGTCCTCTTATAGGATTTGTTTTTTGATTTTGATATCCAACCCTAAGTGTAGTTTATTGAATGGTAAAAAGGGAAAAAATCGATTTTGTCGCAATTCGATCTAACAATTTTGATTAAATTTAACATTTAGACATATTTTTTAATATGAACAAGATGGAAACTCTCATTTTCTGATGAAAATGACTTTGAGGGTTCTTTACCTGTGTGAAACTTTCAAATTTTCATCATATTTCCTCACCCATGTGAAATACGAAGCAACCTATCATTGTAAGGTTGAAGGACTATTAACGTTAAAAATCTTTTATTTGAAATATATTTTTATGAAACCAATAATTTCTGAGATATAATCAAATCCATATAATTTTTAATTCAGTCCCTTGAAATTGAAATTGATTTTTCTGCTCTTTGGTGAACAAAAAAGTTTCTCTTTACTCAATTTTTCTGTAACAGTGTTCCTAGTTCCTAATGACATACAGTAAGAAAATAACAATGTACATTATTAATTTAATTTATGATATTTAGTGTAAGATCCATACAACAATGTATGGACCTATTATTAGTTTAGTTTCACAGATCTTAAGAGTTTTTAGTAAATATCTATTTTAAGATAAAAGCGGGAGAAAGTATGTGTGGTGTACCGTAACCTTTATTTTACTTTTTAGTCTAATTATACAAAATAAAAAATTTCTACCACATTGAAAAATATTTCTTATCTATTATCATCTAAGGCATCCTAATTTCCTGGAGCTCTATTTTTCAATTATAATCTTTAAAATTTTATATTTATGTGAGGAGATCGTTTTATCATCTTGGCAAATTTTAATCTTATTCAATGCGGAAATATTGATTTTCTTACACTACAAACATTCTAATTTAGAAATGTTAAGACTTATTTAGCTATGTGATATTTTATTGAAGGGCATGTCAATTTTAAAATTTTAACTACACTGAAAAGTAATGTTAGAAATTCAATTCCAAACTCTTCCATTAACTTGGCTCAAATTTGAGATTCCATATGTTAATAAGCCATTTCCCTATCTGAGAGAGTTTATATACTTATATGCCACATTTAAATTTTTGATCGACTCTTAAGTATATTTTTATGTATCAGCTTTGGAAATCCCTTCCTCCACATTTTTCCTCTTAATTTTGAAATTTTGGAGTTTTAAGCCCTTTATAAATGTTTAGGGTGGTCCTTGTATCTACCTTACAAGTTTAAATACTCTACCACACTCAAAAATAATGTATTAATTTAGTTTTGGAAGTTTTAAAACGCACCATCATAATATCCATCATTTATAAATATCAATTAAACCAACACTTAATTAGTTAATGTGTGTGAAACCTTTACTTTCCTCTTATTAAATATATTATGCCTCACCTATTTTTTTAATTATATTCCCTCCACATGCTCCCCTATTTCATGTATCATCATTTGAAAATTTTCCAACTTAATTCGTTATTTAGAGTGGTCCTATACCCACTGGTCAAGTTTCAGATTCCTAACACACATATAAGAGCTATTTTTATCTGTTTTAGAAATTTGTAGCCCCCAAAGCCACTAATTTTCCGAGCAATAATTACTTATGCGTTTAAAATGTAAGGCTTTGGGCTACCTGGAATCACACTGCCTTTCAAATTTAAAATGTTTAACAAAATTAAATATGTTTTTAGTAGATTTATAACCCCTCCTGGAGTCTCTTATTAATAAAAATCCATAGCACAACTTTCTTAGGAGAAGCGGTAAAGCCGTCGATCCCATGTTCATTGTGGCATGTAAGAGAACCATGGAAAACTAGAAAAATTGTTTGGCCCTTTCGATCTCGCTCATAGAATATATTATGTGCTAATATAATCAGTCGGTTTACGTGAATCTGTCACGTTCCTATTGGTTTTAATTCAAACGAGGTGAAGTAAGGCAGGGATGTAACGAAAGACCAGTAAGTAGCGGTCCAACAGAGGTTATAAGGGGGATTGGGCCAAGCAGGACTTTGGTGGGAAATGTAGACTCCCCGCTATAAGATATAGGACACGTTGGTTCAATTGTTATACCAGTTGGTTTCCGATTGGTTCAGATTCTGTTATTAAGTAAGGTAATCAGATAACTAGATAAAAGTAAAACAATCGTCTATACAATTATATATATATACAATTATATTTATATATACAATTATATATATATACAATTATATATATATACAATTATATATATATATACAATTATATATATACAATTATATATATATGTATATAACTCGCTTTACTCGTCGGGGCGTCCACCCCCAAACCCCCGGTGAGTTTTCTCTGCAAGTGGATGTAAACTAATATAATTCCAGCGTTGTTTTGAACGTAACAACTTGAAATTACCGGTGTTGTATTGTATAAAACCGCACCGACTTTAAAGTTACTCCGCCACTTAAAATTTTTTTTCGGGGGTTTAAAATTATTTTTTTAACGTTTTGGAATTTTCCCGTCGGTTACAGGCTATAAGCTATAAGTTTGCCAAATTTCAAGTTTCTAGCTCATCTGGAAGTGGGTAAATATTAATGTGAGTGAGTGAGTGAATCAGCCATGTGGCTTTATAGTCGTATAATTAAATATAAAATCAAATCATTGCAATATCGTACTAATATTATAAATGCGAAAGTTTGTGTGTTTGGATGTTTGTTGCTCAATCACGTCAAAACTACTGAACAGATTCGAATGAAACTTTGTAGGTAGGTAGAGTATGTCCTGGAATAACATATAGGACTATTCTCAACCTTTGATTTTACATTAATTTTACAATACTAATGTATAAACTTTTCGTCGGGCGAAGCCACGACGGGTAACAGCTAGTATTTTAAATATAAATGTTTAATTGTTTAACATTTTCCCAAAATTATCATTTTTTGAACGGCCAGACAAAATAGAAAAATAATGTGTGTAACGTACTCGACAAATATGTGAACTCTTTTTTCTCTCTGTAACCATCAATTAAGACGATTATGATAGTGATGCGGTCATCGGTGTGGGTAATCATAAAGTAATGATCCGTCTTTGCAAACACAACCAAAACACAGAGGAGCACGTCTTACGTCAAGGAAGAACCCCCTCACTCCATCCGACTCTTGCCAGCCCATGAATACACCATGATGTTTCCGGTCCTACTTGTGATGTATATTCATTGCCCCACCTGACGGACTGGAGGACTGTCGGCGGGGTGAGGGGTACAAGTGGGGCGCTGTGTTCATTAGCGTGACCTCACTCAATAATCCAACAAGCGCATATTAACAACACAAACACATCCCTTGGGAATTTAAAAAAAAATCGTGGTGTAATGGAATTCATTTGCTGTCGAGTCAGGGTTGAAAAGGGAAGGGGGTTGTATCAGCGCTACTAGTTCCTGACTTCCTCCATTCACTCCAAACCACCTTCCTCCACCAACAGCATGAACCAAACCCTCCCTTGGACCTTGGGCCACCGGCTGCTACCACGCCCGGGGTGCCAAACCAACGCACACAAACAACACATACGTACCAACAAAACACGTAACAACGCACCTGTGAACTTGGCCATTGACTTTGGGGTCTTTGAGCCAATCCAAACTGTTAGTTAAGGATATGAATTAGTAAAAATATATGATATTGTGTTATTGATTGTGTAATAAGATATGGTAATATATTTTAAATCACTACAAATCATAACTTATATAATATGTCCATGGGCGTCGTTAAAGGGTGAGAAAGGAGGGAAACACATCCCCCAAACCCACCAAAAATCCTCTCAAACAAGAAATTATTAGAAATTTAATATAAAGGATGAATTGGTTTGGTTACAAAAATCATACTTTGAAACAATACATTAAAGTAGCTCATTTATATTAAAAATGAGTATTACACATGGGCATTGAAATTGAGACCTGAAACCCTTGGCTTAGTACGCCAATACACTTACCACTGAGATATCCAGAAGTTTTCCCGTGCAAAGGGTCATTAATCACTCATGTTTTAAGGTATAGTCTGTAATGGACTTGCGAAAATCGTCAGATATATTTGACCAATCAAGGAAAATCACAAGCTATCAGATGACGTGACCATATTCGACTTATAAAGTCTTTATGCTGTCAATAGTATAATGACAGTAACTGAACACACATATCATGATGGATTTATTTTCTTTGTTATTAAAGATGTTAAGTAATAATATATCCACATATAAATATCATAGTCGTTAAATTAAACCATGATACAAGGAGATGAGGGTAGCCTACTTTTCATAGAGCTACTAGTAAGACTGTAGTAACGATAATAGCATGTAGTGAGTGAAGTCTGCTGTTAATAGAACTAGTAATAAAAATTTAGTAGCTATAATAACATGGAGGTTTGAGGTCTACTATTCACAGAACTTACGATTAAGATTTTTAGGAAACTTTAACTACTCTATTAAATAATGTGTGATTTTACTTTTAGAGTAGAGTAGAGTTTTTCAAGATATTTTGATATCATTAAAGCAATATTTGAATTTTTTATTCTCGCATTTGTATTCAAGCCCTTGTTAATGTGAAACAATTTATTTATCTTATTGATTGCTTAATTTTGTCCTTGGGTAAAGTATTTCAATTCACAGCTAAGTAAACTAGTAGATTTGTGTGAATATAAAAATATCTGACTGGAAAAGTTATCATTATTTGATGTTCACACAATCACTCTATAAGAATGCCATCTGAAAATTTAATTTTTTTAAAGCTTACAAATGTATAATTTAATTTCGTTATTTATACAAAAATCTACTCTCTACGTGAATTTTTCACTTGATTAAATTAATAAAATCACATTTAAGTTTTTACTTTCCCTTGACATCTCGGAGAGAAAAATTGTGATCGTCAAATAAATCGAACTCGAGACATTGATAAATGTCGTCGTTTCGTGACCCCCTGAAACCAACCAAATTATTTTCGCAATGCCATATGTTCGTTTTGTCTGTCTGTCTGTCTGTCTGTCTGTACCTCGGGCTATGGATGAAACTGTTTTACCGATTGGTCTAAGACTTGGTATTTAGGTGAGACCTCCTTGACCAATCCAACAAAAGAGAAGGCTCAAATAGTAACAAAAGAAAGCATTAACACAATCAGAGTGAATCGTTTGAGTGCATTGTTTTTCAATCATCTGAGAACAGACAACTGTAACTCAGCACACACAACTCACTTAGTTTCTGAAGTTATAATCTGACGGTCGTCCTTATGCCCTCATTATATAAACCTGATATTATTTCCAAAATAAATAACTAAACCCCAAAATAAACAATAATAAATCAAAATCAAAAAACATATATCCTAAGGTTACTCTAATAACGTGAACTCGTCAAGAAAAAAGCAAGGAATCGATTTAGGATGTTTATTCATAAGTAATATATTTAAATATATATATATATATATATAAAGATAAACCATCTATGCTGGTATGAAGAAAAATTATGATATGCGTACAATGAAAAAAATGTTAAGATCAAATATTGGTATATTGGTTTTATATAAAAGATCCTATCAAAGTTACTATATATCTCTCTTAACGCTAGAAAGTTTACTTAAAAACATTAAAAAATAATTTTTTTAATTAGTTATCACGACATCTATTGGCCAACATAACATACTAAAGGTCATAATAATAATAACTCATCTTACAAATAACTGAGAATATTTCAAATAGTCATATATATATAACTTTTTGAAATATCCTCAGTTATCTCAGTTAACTATTATATATATAATAGCTACAACCTGGTTGGATTTTAAATAAGACCTAATGTAATCTAGACTTTTATCATCAGTCATCGTCAAGAGGAAAATAGCCTTAATTCGTTTTTCTTTCAAGTAGTCAACTTCCACAGTAAATAAACATTTAAGAAATAACAAGATTATTTGTAATGATAGTTTGAATATTAAGTTAATATTTTACCTAATAGCTAAAAATATTGAATTAACTTCACAAAACGTAATATTATTAGACAAACAGATTTATCCAATCCATTTACACAGTTAACTATCTAGCTATCTCCCGGACATTATAGTGATATTCGATACGTATCGAACTTAATCATAACCTTTAACTTCAATATAACGGTCCATAAACCACCTCAAAACCCTATCAAGGATTAAATTTAATTTCAATAGCTGACATATGAATATAACAATGAAAAATAAAATAATAGGCCAAAAAGTTAAATTTTCAAAAGGTTACATTAAAAAAACATTTAAGCAAGCCGAAAGTTAAAATTTTCTTACATTTTAAATCGTGTAGCCAAGGCTACGAATTCCTCAATCCAGAGTCAAGTCCAAGAGTGCTTGTCATGTTGCCATACCAGCGTTATATACGCTTGAAAACCTAGAGAAATATAGAAGGCAAGAAAAAAGGTGGGGTATATATTTGGATCACAAAAGGGGTGAATACGCATGACAACAAGCTCTGAGAACAAACTGCAAGGCTCTAGAATATTCTGCTATAGACTAGAACTGGCATTACTTCCTTTCTTAAACTCTTTGGAAAGTTCCACTGTCTCGCAACATATAGCGGTCGCCGCTCGAACTTGGGTGGGTTCTATCAGCTCGTGACGCGTCGTGGTCTTGCTTGGATGTGTATTTGTCGTGTCGCTGAACCGTAGTGCTTAGGTGCTGGAACGGTGAAATGGGGTAAGTAGTTCATTCCCTTTCGTCTTGTTTCTTCTTTAACTGTAGCAAATGCTACAAAGGTTTTTGATAAGGTTCCTACAAGGAGATTTTTGTAATTAGATATCAAACCCTAGATTAGACGGTATCTTACTGAAGAGCAAAAAGAGTAAAATAGATTTTCTAAACATTCGCTTTAACGATTTTGATTAAAATTTAAATCTAAATAGTATTTATTATTATAAATAAAATGGTAATCTTTATTTTCTTATGAAAATGTCTTTGAAGGTACTTTACATAAGGTAAATTTTCCAATCTTCATTATTTCTCCGTAACTATATTGAGATACGAAATAACTTATAATTATAAAGTTGTGGTACTAATAAATATAAAAATCTTGTAATCGAAATATATTATTATAAAACCAACATTTTCTTAGCTATAATAAAGTATATTTACTTCTTAATTCCGGTCTGAAAATGAATTTAACTCTCATGTTCTTCAGTGGACCAAGATATTTCTCTTTTCTCAATTTTTCCGTAACAGTATTCCTAATTACTAGTGCCATAGAGTAAGAAAGTAATAGTGTATACTATTTCATGTAGGATCTTTGGTGTAATGTTTCTACTACAATTTTATAGACCCATAATTTCGTTTCACAAATCTTAAGAATTTTTATCAAATGTCTATTTTGATAAAAATGAGATAAAGTATGTGCGGTGCACCGTATCATTAATATTTTTCATGACATCTATCTGTTTTTTTAATCTGGTTTTTGTGGCACCTATTAATTAACGGTTAACAGAATTCATTGACTATTTAAAGGACATGTACATCACTCCTGAAGCTACCTTTCCACCAACTGTGTGGGCTGAGTACTCTGCTACGCTGACAAGAACCACCAATGCATGTGGACCCTTCCACTCGTACTTTAAGCAAATCATTCTACTGTTCTCACCATTCGATTGTAATTATTTTCAAGACTTAATGAATTTTCAGCTTTACACACATATTAAGAGCAATAGCATAATTCATAAACCTCCCTGCCAGACCAGTAAATGTAAGAAAAAAAATGTCCTTTCTTAAAAATCAAATGTGTGGAAATAGAACGGAAAATGTTTCCTCCTTCAATTTATTACCGCTGTATTGGGTTACTACATTAAATAATTTTTGCTTTTTAATTGGAGTGATTTTGACATATAATATTACTTTTACAATTATTTTTTTAAATAAATCCTGGCCATTCCTGACAGTAGAGATGAGTAGTGATCTTGATATTTCCCTGGTTCAAAAACATGTGTACGAGATCGGCTACGATCCCCACCATACATGGAAGATTTCCTTGAGAGGGACTAAATTAGGGACGAGTCGTTACATAAACTAGTACTATATCTGCATTTCTCACAACAACTTTTTTAATACTGCCTAACAAAACTAAATCATCAGCGTTTCTTGATAGTTGCATTTTAACGTTTAATGTCAACCTTTCCCTTACTCTATTGCATTACCCTAATAGCATAAGCTAAGGCAAGATTAAATAGTGATAAGGAAAGTGCATGTCCTCGTTTCAACTGACCATGTATTCCCAAACTCTCTGATATCTGACATCCAACCCGTACCCAACCATTCTTATCAGTCAAACATTATCTTTACATGATTTTGGGTATCCCAAATTTAACTAAAATGCCATCTAATTTGTTTGTTCTATCTGAATCTTGGGCCTTTTTAAAATTCAAATAAAAATTATGAATATTTATGATATTATGACATATTCCCAATTTTATTCTAATATTGTTGAATAGTATCAAATTGTATCCATTGTTGATTTATTTATTCAAAACCCTCACTAATGATCCTCATTTATTTCCGCTGCCAATGGCGTCAATCTCATTAACATTATGTTGGATGGAGTTTTATAGCATTTTGGTAGTCCCAGGAATAGATTATCTATTTCTCCTTATGGTCCTGTGCTTCAACTCCTCTTCTGAGGGTAGTAATGTGTATCATATTTTCCCTTACAGAAGTAGATATTTCAAGAATTGTAGCATCCTCCTCCCCCCTTACTCAACTCCCGTTGCTTGAGAGTGCATTCGGGGGGGGGGGCTGGTATGACGCTTAGCTGGCGACGTCTCGAGTCCTTAGTTCCGCCCCCCTGTTGTGAGGTTCCTCTGTTTCCCCCACCCCCCACTAAGATCGTGAGAGGGCATTAAATCATCAATACCTCCTCCCAGTCCTAGCTCCTGGGACCTCGCTCTCTGAGTGGAAACAACTTTTGCTAAACAATGACTGTTTTATGGCTTTAGAATCTTCTTAAAAATGAAAAGTATTGGTCTCAGAGCTCTGATAGCATTCAAAGACGAGGCCAACATTATCTAGCACAATATCTCAGTCGTGACGTCATATTGAGATTGTATGCCAAGCTATAACTCTATAGAGGGTTGACAGTAGTTTTATTGTAGTGGAAGTAAGGGTGATGAAATTGGTGGAAGGGGGTATGGAAGTAATGGTAGGCGTTATGAAAGTCCAGACTTTGAACACTCCAGATTACGAACAGTCCAGATTGTGAACACTCTAGACTGTGAACACTCCAGATTGCGAAGAGTCCAGATTACGAACAGTCCATATTGTGAACACTCTAGACTGTGAACACTCCAGATAACGAAGAGTCCAGATTGTGAACACTCCAGACTGTGAACACTCTAGACTGTGAACACTCGAGATAACGAAGAGTCCAGATTGTGAACACTCTAGATTACGAAGATTACAGATTGTGAACACTCCAGATTGTGAACACTCCAAATTGCTAAAACACCCAAAATATTATGTCCACCTAAATATCCAGTTTCCACATTGAGAACAAGTAAAAATATAGCCACTCATGGGAATTCCTGAGTGAGGGGGGTGACATGAGTGTAAAGGTTTGCTGGCATCACCCACCGACCACAGGGGTTTTCCACCAAGCCTAGCCTATCCTAGTCTAACCTAACCTAACCTAACCTAGTCTGACATAACCTAACCTAACCTTACCTAGCCTAGCCTAGCCTAGCCTAACCCAACCTAGCCTAATCTAGCCTAAACTAGGAATACTCGTGTACTCTTATGTAATTGAGTTAAATTTATAAAAACAAGGCTGAAAGGCCACACCCGTAGCACCCTTGGGCCACCCCTATTATCAAATTAGGGGTGGTATGTCATAGCAAACAATGGCGTGTTAGCAATATGGACTCCTCATTTGTCGAAAGCAAATAATCCTCCCTAGGTGCCCACGTGTTCGCAAACAGAACAACGCCGTTTCAGGAGTGATGGTGGAGGTGATTGGTGGGTGTGGTGGTGAAAGGGTGGTAGTAGTGTTAGTAGACAATTGACAGTGGTGATGATGAGAGTTCTAATGGTCGGAGTGGTCTCGGTATTGTAGACAACATTTAGTGCTCTAGACGACTCTTGCAAAGCTGGCACTTTAAGATACGCCTCCTATATCTCACGGCATTCTTGGTACAAAACGTGGATAAGCGTTAAGGGAACTCGAGTAAACAACATTATTTAAATTAGATTTCTCTTTATTGATAAAAAAGCTAAAACACTTAATTAACACCAAAAAAATCACAATTATATTTTAGTGTGATACTTGTGGACTATATTTTTAATGTTACCAAATATTTTGGGACAGTTGGGTTTCCTTACCTCTTTTACAATCCCCTTCTAGAAATGGTTTAGTTGAGGGAGGGGGGGCTCAAAAACAAGTATAGCTACGTTTAGTGCAAAATGTGGATTTTCAATAAATTTATTTTTATGCTTGTCTTTTTATCCGTTTGGTTCATAATAATACGTTACAGGCATACTAAGCATACGTTATACTACTATAAAATAATAGAAATGAGGTGAGGTACTTTAGAGGAAATGTACCCATATTTTCGTGTACAGAGAGTGAAAAACGATTATTTAGGAACACCCAGGGTGCATCCGAGTGAAATTCCTAACCTGATCTCCCCATCAACAGAAGACTGCTCCAAAACGAGAATGGCGCCTCAGGCGTGAACCCAAAATTGGATTTCAAATAATAGTTTTTGTCTTATACTTAGTTTCCTCACAGGAAGTAAAAATTGAATGAATATCCACTTTAACTAATTTTAGTATCTCAAATCTTGTTTGGGTATAAATATCTTGTGCGGACTGTATGGTCTTTGTAAACACAGACGATGTATAAACCAAACAGCCTTAGGGTAGTTTCGTTAAGTTCCTTCATGTTAGTTCTTGTTGAGTCCTTGGGGTAATGAGGAGTGTTAGTTGCAGTTCTCAGTTGTAACAGTACTTACAAGTAAAACAACTACAAAGAGGTAGCACTTCCAACACAATAGTTCAGTTACCACTCATCCCCCTTCCACCCAAGTCAACCCTACCTCCCTTTAATGAAAGAACCTTTTCAGACCGGTAATAATTAGCCAACAGTTTTTGGAGATGTTTAAGGTCCCTACACACTCACCAACTTGTCGTCCCGTCCGTCGCGTACAACAAATTGGAAGGCGAGCCTCAACACTACCAGACTAGTGGTTCAATTTGTCAGTAGCTGTCGTGATCTCAGAACAAAGGCAAGCCATGCCTCCATTTCTATCCAAATACCAAAAAAAAAATTGGAACTACACTAACATCATTATAAATTCATAAATATATTGCAAGGACAATAAAAAAGATGGGCAAAAAAATTGGTTGTTGAAAAGAAACAAAATCACCTATGCAATTTTATTGAGAGAGTTGTATTCAAATGATGTAAGTAATTTTTTTATAATGTGTCATGAAAGTTTCGCTGAATTACTCAGTAGAGTGACATAATTTTAAATAGAACAAAAGAACTCACTTTGACTCTACCCACCTAAACGCTTGCAAAGCGGTGACTGACTGGCGACAGGTTGGTCGGTTGGTCCAACAACGCTCCAGAGACAACAATTTGTCGGTCAATGAGGTGGGGAAGTTGGTTACCGGGTGGTTTGTACCAACAAACCATCTTGGGAAAAAATACTCTTGGTTGGACAACAAGCCTACACACTATACAATTTATCGGCTGGTTAGCCCAACAAGTTGGTGTGTGTAGGGCCCTTCACAACTAGACAAGTTGGTGGGTGTAGGGCCCTTACAATTAGACAAGTTGGTGTGTGTAGGGCCCTTCACAACTAGACAATTGGTATGTGTAGGGCCCTTTACAACTAGACAAGTTGGTATGTGTAGGGCCCTTTACAACTATACAAGTTGGTGTGTGTGTATAGGGCCATTCACATCTAGACAAGTTGGTGTGGGTAGGGCCCTTTAAAACTAGACAAGTTGATATGTGTAGGGCCCTTTACAACTAGACAAGTTGGTATGTGTAGGGCCCTTTACAACTATACAAGTTAGTGTGTGTGTGTAGGGCCATTCACAACTAGACAAGTTGGTATGTGTAGGGCCCTTCACAACTAGACAAGTTGGTGTGTGTGTGTAGGGCCCTTCACAACTAGACAAGTTGGTGGGTGTAGGGCCATTCACAACTAGACAAGCTGGTGTGTGTAGGGCCCTTCACAACTAGACAAGTTGGTATGTGTAGGGCCCTTTACAACTATAAAAGTTGGTGTGTGTGTGTAGGGCCATTCACAACTAGACAAGTTGGTGTGTGTAGGGCCCTTCACAACTATACAAGTTGGTGTGTGTAGGGCCCTTTACAACTATACAAGTTGGTGTGTGTAGGGCCCTTCACAACTAGACAAGTTGGTGTGTGTGTGTAGGGACATTCACAACTAGACAAGTTGGTGTGTGTATGGCCCTTTACAACTAGACAAGTTGGTATGTGTAGGGCCCTTTACAACTAGACAAGTTGGTATGTGTAGTGCCCTTTACAACTATACAAGTGTGTGTGTGTGTGTAGGGCCATTCACAACTAGACAAGTTGGTGTGTGTAGGGCCCTTCACAACTAGAAAAGTTGGTATTTGTAGGGCCCTTTACAACTAGACAAGTTGGTATGTGTAGGGCCCTTTACAACTGTGTGTAGGGCCATTCACAACTAGACAAGTTGGTGTGTGTGTGTAGGGCCATTCACAACTAGACAAGTTGGTGTGTGTAGGGCCATTCACAACTAGACAAGTTGGTGTGTGTGTGTAGGGCCATTCACCACTAGACAAGTTGGTATGTGTAGGGCCCTTTACAACTATACAAGTTGGTGGGTGTAGGGCCCTTCACAACTAGACAAGTTGGTATGTGTAGGGCCCTTTACAACTAGAAAATTTGCAGACATTCGCTTGAACAAAAGAAAAGGTCATTTTATTATACGTTTTCTTTGTAATTTTTACTCTGAGTAGGCTTACTTTCGGGGTTGATTTATGGGAAATTGGTAGGGCCGCTACCTGAAACTTGATTTGTGAAAGGCGGTGTATTGACACTAGAAGGCAGTTTTTGTATCTTCACTTATAAATTCATCTTTAAAATAAACTGTTTTTAAAAATGCCTAAATGATAGAGAAGTGGTCGCTTGAGACTGCACGTAACGATCCCTGTGCTGAAGGACTCAATCCCTCCCAATGAGGGCAGCCGTTTTAACACAGAGGTTAGAGGTCTGGGGTATACCTTGTCTGGGTTTTTTATTGTATATATTAATATTATTAAAGTCTGTCTTGTTTTGATGTGCGGATGAAACAACTTATAGTGAATGACACGACTTCCCTCAGATTAACACGCTTAAGATGGTATGTGCTGGTTTCCTGGTTAGATATGAACCGTCTTCAATAAATTGCAAGTAGAGGTAATTTCAACCAAACTACGCCACCATGAAGCTCATTTTAAAATTTAAATACAACAGTTTGGATGCATACTTGTCCATAATAAAGCTGGATTATTATTACTATTATTGTTATTAATATTTTTATTATTGTTATTACTGTTTATTATTATTATTATTAAAATCACAAAAGTGATTTAAATAAAATACATTCCATCCAGAAATGTCACGATACCTCTTTTCCTATTTTTCTTACAAATGATCGTTTTCATATGTGAAGGGGGTGGCCTAGGCTTCTGAGATATTACCAATCAGATGTTGCGTTTAGGTTAAATACCTAAAAGACATTTAACGGTACACGACATCCACTCCGGTGACAGCATGGTCTAACACGCTACTCTCGTCGTAGGCTAGTGTGACAATATTTAAATACCTAAAAGACATTTAACGGTACACGACATCCGCTCCGGTGACAGCATGGTCTAACTCGCTACTCTCATCGTAGGCTAGTGTGACAATAACCGTGAGAACAAGGTTCGAATCTTAGTTGGGAGTACAGAGTTTTCTTACAAAACCGTTTAACACTCTTCCTTAGCACAAATGCGGGTACATTTTTTCTAAATGAAGCCTTCCTTATCCCTAAAATCATTAGCGTTAATTAGTACATAAGTGTATTATCCGATTGGGTAGTAAGACGCGGCTCTAAAAATATATATAATGTATATATATTATATATATATAATATATATATAATATATGTTATATATGTATATATAATATATGTTATATATATGTAAATACTTATATTATATATAATATATGTATTTATATACATAGATATACAAGTTTGGTATTTACTGTAAATAACATAAAACTTCTTTTCTTTGACTCTATATATCCATAGAAACTATAAAGACATCTAAGCATGTTTTAAAAGTTGAAATTTTCTACTCTAAAAAGTTCTACCAATCATGTATTTTGGTTGATCATTAAGACCCGAATGGCTGGGAAACGAAAGAATTTAATATAATTTAATTCAATTCTAAGTTTGGCATGTGCGTGCTGCAAAGCATCCCATATGTAGGGTGAGCTGCGATATATTCTTACAATTATATCTAAGATAAATAAAAAGAACAAAAATATAAAAGAAAATTTATTTTACTTTGGTATTTAGTTAGTTTTTTACAAGAAAATGTCAGAGTCAAATTTTATAGAGGTATAAAGAGGACTTTCTGCATAATACCAATAGGCCTAGAATTTGCAAACATTACGTTGATTCCTTTGTTACACATTTACATTGAAACCATATTTCACTATTTAATTTTTTAATTGTACTATTTAAAGAAAGAATGTTAAGTAGTCAGCATTAAATTATTCAGATATTTTCCTTTTATTTTTGTATTGATTACTTTCTCTCTATTTTACAAGTAGAGAAAGTATGCTGATTGTAAAAAAAATGAACTCAAGATTTTGATGAATCTTGACGTTTCATGACTCCCTGAATCCAAAAAAGTTATTTTTGAATGTTCGTCTGTCTGTCTGTCCGTCTGTCCGTCTGTCTATCTGTCTGTACCTCCAACTAGAGCCTGAACTATTTTACCGATTGGGCTTAAACTTGGTATCTAGGGTTTTCATAGGGTTTTCCCGAGGGGTTTTTTGGAATTGGATAACTAACCCTAGAATTAAGGGTAGTTTACTGAAGGGTAAAAAGATAAAAAGTCAATATTCTCAAAATCGGCTCTAATGATTTTGAATAAATTAAATTTTTAAACAATTTATAAATATTACAAACAAAATGGCTACTCTCAAAATGTCGGCAAAATTAATTTAAGGATTCCGATATGATGCGTAAATTCTCATTTTTGATCATATCTCCGAAACTATATGAGATATGAAATTACCTATCATTACAAATATGTAGATCTATTTATAATACAAATATCTTAATCGAAACATATTTTTATAAAACAAATAACTTTCAAGCTATACGCAAATCATAGGTCATAATCTCAGTTTTAAGATAGTTAAGTTCATTTAATTCATATAATTTAGTTCATATAATGTTTGACGTTTTTCTTTGTACTATGCTATCACTTCTAACTAATAAAAATAAGCTACAGGCGTTATAACCAACAATAGTTTTAATACAGCAGAATAATTTGCAATCATTGTTTCAAGACTCCAACGTGAGTTGTAACAGTATTGTCTTAGCTAATTGGGAAAGTTATTCCTCTAACTTATAAGTAATCAGGCTCTAATGACACTTTTGTGTCGACTGCCTATAAAAGCCAATAAAACAATAATAATAATAAATAGTAATAATAATGTCGTGTCTGGGCTACATCATCTGTATCCCAGTTTGTGTAAAGATAAGCCTGTACCAATGTACCGTTGCCCAGGAGAAGCCCAAATATACTAATGATACATTTTTCCGTGGAGGCTCTTTCCATGTCCCGACGTGATGAGGGGATGATGATAGTGAGTATAACTGGGTGGAGCTATTGAAGATATTAACATAACTAAAGTCTAATTACCATACACTGGTAACCATGGAAATTATTCTCCTTTTCGATATATATAGAAAAGGAGAGCTTGGGAGCATTCAGATGGAATAAGAAAAACATAAAAAGACAGAGAGCAGAATGTCACAGTAGGCAAGGATCTATTTTTATGGTATAATGAGTAGAATACCTTATATAAATAATTATCTTGCAGGAGCTCCGACAATATAGAAGTTAAAATCATCAAACCATGAAATGAAATAGTAAAGCAACATTAGTTAGTTTTATTAAATGTAGGAAACGGTTCATCCTGTTGGCTGAAGTTCTGTCTGTCATTAAATAATGATGGTATTGTTTTTAAGATATGGCTAATTATTTATAAGTAGTTGAGACATATTTTTAATAAACCTAGCAATTATATATGGATTAACAGAAACATATTCCAAAATGTTGTAAAAACTTCAACGGCCTTACTTAAGAAGACCGGACAATATAAAGTAAGTACCGTAGGTACTGTAGATAAATAATATATTATTTTGAGTAAATTTATAGTGACAGTAACAAAGTAACAGCAGAAAAGGTTAAATATCTATTCAATTGCCATCTAGTTCCCTCTAATATTATATCACAAATGAATAATATTAAAATATTCTCAAACATATTTTTAGTTACCTAGATTAAAAAGAAATAACAAGTCTTATTAAAGACAGAGACTATTAGTTAATATTTCTAAGAAATGACATATTGCCACTATCCTCACTAAAAGTTAAAAGTTCCCTAAACACATATTTAACAATTTCAAAAGGAACAGAGAACAATATTTTATATGAAACTACCAAATCGACTAATATTGAGTTCACAATAATATCCAAGCTTTTACCCCAAAAGCTCCGTAGCTACTATCATAATACTCCGTGGTATTTACAAAAAAAATTAAAGCTTCATCAATTCTAAATATTCCACAAGTCCAAAATGGAAAAAGAGAGCAACATTAGTATGTTTGACACACATTCTCAAATAAAGCAAGTCACTAACAAAAAATACCTTATCCTAAATCATAAGGTCATAAGGCCATAACTTCAATAAATTTATATAATTCATTATTAAATAAGAATATGGCGTAAATTAATAAAGAATGAATCCATTAAGTGGTTTTGACTGAAAGATTACAAATATTAACAAGTGATATTTGTTGAATTATAGGCCGAAATATAATTTAGTTGAATTAAATATTTAAACTTATTATATTAATTATTCTCACATATGTTTAACGTGTGAGCAAAAACAATCGCGCAATCTCAAATAAAATGTCCACCAAGTGTGTGTTTTACATTGGTTAATTCGACATTGCTTGATTCGAAAAATTATATAATTTAAACCCATCATGGTTGCCCATGAAATCTCTATTTAAATAAATGGGAAGAATTAATATTTAATTCGAATTTTAGAAGAACGTATTTGGATAGTTCGAATATTAATATTTTCAAGTTTGTACTCGTTTCAAAACTAACATAAAGATCTCCCCCCCATGTGCCGAGAAGTTAAATAAAGTTTGAGTTAAATTGGGGAACTATGCACCACCAAGCGGGTTTAATATAGGGATGTGTTGATTCATCAATTCTGATTTAAGTCAGAAATTTTCGTTTGCTTAATTTTCCAAGTTTTTATATTCTTTGTTTAATTCTTGTTCTGTCTTTTATGTAAGTATTTATTGTGTATCTGTGTTTTATATAGCATTCATAAAATATGTGTTGTTATATGTAACATATTTTAAGGTTATTAATTTATTGTGTATCAGCTACCTAGTTACTCATGAAAAAAAGTTAATTCGAATTCTGGATGGGTAGAATTCTTTTAGATACCCCTTGGACTTTGAATTGAAAAAGTGTTAATATAATTGTCCCAGAGAAGAAGAAAAGGCGATCTTAGGTAAGGGGAATGAAGGGAGGTAAAAAGGGAAGGAAACGTATGCCGACTGTCAGGTGGCGATTATAAGCAACAGGCAGCCACGTAATCTCAAACGAACATCTGAAACATTCTGGGTCAGGTTGTGACGTCATCCACGAGCATTGGGGTAATTCTATGAAGTGGCACGCTGTTTCAATTCCTCCTTAGCTCGCCAGTCAAAAATCAACTTTTGTCATGGGTGGTTTTGTTTGGATTGTCCTTAGGTCAAGTGGTCGTAGGGAGAGGGATTAAATTGAGTACATGACCAGCGACAAACTAAGTTGATATTCCTCGTTTAGTCATATTTTATTTATTTATTGTTCATTGTAGATTAACTAATGCTACAGAAACTATTACCCTTTCAAAAAAAATTTCCGTGGTACCAGCTGAGAATTGAACCTAAGACCTCTATGTAAGCAGCCAGTAGCGATGACCACTAGGCCACAAGGCCGGTCATCTGGTATGAACACATGTGTTTTATAACTTGGAAAATCAGGTTGGGGAAATCTAAATACCATTATACTTTTGACAACACGATTATTTTGTTTATTTTTACATGATTGTTTATTATTATTTTTATTATGTAGAGACTGTTCTTCAATGCTGAGTTTTCTCTCCAATTTTAAGTAATGATTTAAACAGTTGTTGAATATCTGTTAATATGTGACCTGGAATTTAATGACAACTTGTTCCCTTCATTTTAAAAGTTCCTCATGTAAATGCCGCTACACTCATGACATGAGTTTCAACAACTGCTTGTATCAACGTACGAACAAATTTAAATACTTATATTGTTACTTGAGCAATCTTTGATTTATTTTTAAAAAATTATTGAAAAAACACTGCCCTAAACTCAAAACTTTCCCTCTCTAACAATGCTTAAAATTGAACATGAATATTTAAAAATACAATAATAATCTAAAGTTTTCTGAGCCTAGACATACTAAAAAATTCTTGATTAATCTTTATAAATCCTCCTCTTCTCCCATATTAAATTTTAAAATGTGTTTTAAGTTTAAAATTTTAAACTAATGTTAGTTAATTTTTAAGTAAAAATTATTTAATGAGTAAATGTTTTGTTATTTTTACTTTCACCTAATCCAAACATAAACAGTTTTAACAATAAATTGGAACGTTTTAATTTTTTGATGGGTTTTTAATTAGCTATTCTTGACTATACTAACCATTTCCTGTGATGAGTATAGGATATTTAACTCACTACTATGTAACCTCCTCCACCCCTCAGTAGCTCATCCCTTTTTGTACCAAATATCATCGTTAGCCCCTGCCTTGTTTTCGGGCGTCCTAAATTTGTTTTGTCTTGTAAAGTAAGAGACCAAGACCACGTCTCTCACCAAAGAGAGCAACCGGTAAAATGGTTTAGTATATACTGAGTTTTACATTTATTGAAAGCAGGTGATCTATCAACAACTTACTGACCAAGTGATGACATGCATTTTCCGACTGTATTATTTTCCTATTTTTCCAAATTTGGGAAGAATATTACTTGATCATAGGGTGAATGACGTATTTACCCTTCATTCACCCTCTAAGATACATTACAATATCTAATATCTCACTAGGGTCTAGATCAGTGGAATTCAAACTTTTTTCGCTCGCATTCCCCCAGACCTAATTTCTCTTCAACTTTGTACCCTCAAAAATGTTGGTGCATAATTCAAGTTATACATATTCTATAATAAACATCTAGAAGAGAGAGAGAAAAAAATGGCGGTCTCAGAACAAATGTCCTCACGCACAGGTCTCTTGTGGAGAGACCTAATTATGGCCCTGACTATTTAGTGTTTATCATGAAATACTATGTATACGACCCGCCTCGGTGGCATTGTTGGCTAACGCGCTAGTTTAGTGTTGAGCCAGACTGCCGAGGATGGGCAGATCAAGGTTCGTATCTCGGTCGGGTGAACTGGGGTGGTTTTTCCTAAATGGTTTTCCACTCCCCCTCCACGAAAATGTGGGTTCACCTCCTTTAAATTCAACCTTCCCAATTCCTAATACATTAGTGTGATTAGTACTAAAGCGTATAACCCGAACGGGTAATAGGACGCTTTGCAAAATAACAAACTATATAGATATATGTTTTAATTTAAATATTTTATAAGATGTATCCGTGTACCCCGGGTGGTACGCGTAACCCAGGTTGAGTACCAGTGGTATAACATATAATACATAGTAGTGTAATCCATAAATGTAGGACTGCTAGCTTTCAGGGTAACCGGAAGTATTAATAGTTTTTTAACTCGCTATCGTTCTAAATATGACGTCCGCTCAAAAGGAGTTTTGTTGATTAGCTAATCTCAAGTGATTTAAAATGTAAAATTATAAGCAAACGATTGAGCTCATCGATCGTATTTTTTTGAATATAATATTTTATCGCAAGACTGAAGTATAAAGCCACGTGAAAAACGTGAAAAACGTATATTCTTTATTAATATAGGTCCTATACTATATTTTTGAATTAAGTATCCCTTTTTTTTCTATTTATCTTCATCACCAAGGAAAAATATCAACTTGAAAGCCAAATAGAATTTTTTAAGACATTTTATTTCAATTTGAAACTAAAAGAAAAATTTTAAATTCTGTCAATTAATAATTCCTTAACCTAAAAATACATGGATGAAGAGAGGTCTACTATTCACAGAACTATTAGTGATAGCTGATAGAGTTAGATCAAATAATCCTAATCCATATGAGAGACTAAACTATATTTGTATTTGTTAGGCTACATTCGAAAAGCTATTGTAACGCCAAACTGTGAACAACTTGTAAAAACCTTCCATGCAGGTAAATAAATTGTGAAACTCTATTCTTTCTTCCGAAGCCGCTGTGAGAAGGTCTGCCCAAGACCGTGATGGTCTCCTGGGTGCAGTTAATCTTCAGTTGAATACACAAGTTTTACCCCAGTTTACTAAGTCAAGGCCTCTCTTGTTCCCCCCCGTCTTAATCTCGTTCTACCGCCACCCGTGTACAAGGTTACATTTTCAAACAAAAGATTACAACTTTCCATAGCTCTTTCCTTCCAAGCAGGATGTTAAAAACAAAACCAATATGGCGGTAATTAAGGAGAGTTATAAATACGAAGGAGCGTGTGCCTTCAGAAAACGTTGGATGTGAAGGGGTGTAAGAGACTAAGAAAGACATATACAATGCTTTGGACTCGCTCCAACCAGATTGCTTCGCGTGACGTCATGTTGCTGTTTCGTTGTTTCTCCGCTAGGGGCGCGTGGGGTGTTGGTTCCTAACATAGTATGGAGACGTGGGAAATGTAGTCTTGATCACGGCGTCGGGAAGTTGGAGGGTAGAGGGGTGTAGAGAATGTGGAGTTTGGTGGGTTTGATGGAAAGTGGTGCTAAGGGGAAGGAAGAATTATTTGCCCTCGGGGGATCTAACGCTTCCCTTCTTACTTGTGTGTTGTTGTTTTTTAAATTGGCCTCGCAAGCTAACGTTGTTGCTAAGAATTATTTCCAAAACAAACAAAGGAAACCGAAACTAAACATATATACATAAAAATTTTCACCAATTGAAAATCATATAACAACAAAATGGGTTTGTTTTATTTTTACTTGTTTTATTTTTTTACATCCTTTCTAAAAATATATTTTTAAGAACAAGGATAGAAGAACGAGTTTATGTTTCTGAGTATTGCCGCTAAAAGGCGCTAGTGCATGACGTAATGGCCTACGGAAACGGCCATTAAACCATTTCGACTCAATCCAAGACAAAAAAAAGTATCACGCGTTACTCAGCAGGGGGTTGGTAAAAAAAAAGGATTCAATGATAAAAAAAATGGCTGGCGTGGTGGGTTTTACGATTTTTAATCTCTTCAAGAAACCTTTTGATTTATTTTAGTTTGAGACTTTTACAAATACTTATTCGAATTGTTTGACTTTATAAATAGGAGATACATCTTGCACACTATGTAGATATATAGCTATATGTATCAATTAAAACACAAACAAAAGTAATTGACATATTCAACAAGGAAAACCTTCTAATAAATACTATAGCCAAATCAGGTTCTATGGAAACTATAGATAAGAACATTATAAAAATGGTCTTTGCGGCGTTTTATATTTCATATGAATAACAGCTTTAAGACGCTTCAGAGGCAGAATGGTCTAAGGCGTAACTCTCGTGTTAGACTGGCCTGTTAATAACAAGGAGAAAAGGGTTGTAATCCCAGACGGGTCTACTGAAGGTTATTTTGCCTAAATAGTTTCCCACTCTCTATCAACGCCAACGCGCGTATATTACCTCTAAAATGTTTCCTTCCTTATCTCCTAACACATTAGACTATTTATCATATGGGTATAATCTGAACAGGTAGTAAAGACGTGGTGATTGGCATCATGCTATAGTTACCTGGGGGAAGCAGGATTGCAACATCTTAGATTACCTAGGAAAATAGGGTAAAACACAACGCAATTTCTAAGCGTTCAAGGACTCCTAAATGGATCAGTAAAGATGGAAACACAAAATGTCAGAAATAGGGGCGTGGGAGGGGGTAAGCAATTATTGACGTATAAAAAAACTTGACTTTAAGAGTTTAGTAGAATCGTCACTCATAATTACTGTTGGTTTTATACTGTCCATTTAGGGATTTGCTGAAGAATCTCAAAATCTCAAACAAGTTCAAACTGTTCCCTTAAAATATGATAAATATTCCAACTCGTACCAGCCAGTATGTGAACTAAACATATTTAATATCGTGCTTTAATATATTTTGAACAAATAAATTACATTCTTGCTGTAATGGTAAAAATTATAAAACCATAAAGGGTGTCACCAAATGTCAGAAATAGGGGCGTGGGAGGGGGTAAGCATTTATTGATGGATAAAAAAACTTGACTTTAAGAGTGTAGTAGAATCGTCACTCATAATTACTGTTGGTTTTATACTGTCCATTTAGGGATTTACTGAAGTATCTCTAAATCTCAACAGTTTCAAACCGTTCCCTTAAAATATGATAAATATTCCAACTCGTACCAGCCAGTATGTGAACTACACATATTTAATAGCGTCCTTTAATATAGTCTGAACAAATAAATTACATTCTTGCTGTAATGGTAAAAACTATAAAACCATAAAGGGTGATAATAGAAACAAAAAGTCAATTTTTAACCCCAGTTAAGACTCAACATTATTAAATATCTGGGTAAAATATGGATGTCTTAAAACTCTCATACATTTTTGTACAATATAACGCTTAGTGTTAATTTTCTTTCAGGATTACCGGTTTTCATTATGAAATGTGAGCCTTTAATACCCCGAAGAGAAAATAAATATATGATTAGTATTTTTTAGAAATCAAAATGTTTGTGAAAAATACCACAAAATGTGTACGGCAGCACAGTGGATGTACTTAATTTTAGTAAAGTTGCCATCGCTGGCAGTGCTAGGAAGTGTTTTAATTATTTATAGTGTTCAACAATCGGATATAGCAGAGGATCTGTGCACTTTGAAGGGATGAATGTACAGTACAATCCCCCACCCTCAGCCCTCAACCCTTACAGATGAAAACACCCCGGCCTGAGCAGGCAGAAAAACACACACAGACACTTTTTTTATATAAAAAATAAATATTTGATAAAGGTCATCTCANAATTTTTTTTAATAACAAGCGACGGTTGGATCTTTGCGGTGGGTAACATATTCGTCGCCTACCGTGTCTACCCACTCCCCTCCCCCCCCCCATGTGTGGAACAATATGGGATAGTGGGAGGGGGGGAAAGAGATAGGATGCCTCTGGCAACCCTTTGATAGAGGTCAGCTCCTACTCTGAAAACCACCCCTTTTAACCCAAGCCACGATATTCAGTCCTCTCATATGTGTGTCGGGGTTTTTTTTTGTTTAAAATATTTCATGACTACGGAACATAAATATGTTGTGTAAGTTTTAGAATAAGAGGAAGATGATAACAATCACAATTTACAACTGATAAATTATAAAGATAAAGAAATAATGGTAGGAAACATTTATAATTGTTTCTCTCCCCTCTAGTAGCCATCTTGTTGACAAAGCTGTCGGTGACCTGGTGGTCTAGGGGTAAGGTGTCAGACCTCTGTGCTGAGGGTCCGGGGTTCAATCCTCGGCCCTGGCACATATTTATCTGATTGCCAAACCCTTCCTTCACCTCTAACAAGACGTGTATTAATCACAACTTGTGAATATGTGGAATGCCAGGCCTCCACCGTGGTTCGGATCCCACTTTGAACTATAGGTCCTCCATTTCATCTCACAATCACCCTACCATGATAATAATAAAATAATAATAATGATAATAATAACAAAACTGTCTGATTAAAGAGGTGCAGAAAAATGTTTGAAAGCAATAGATGCTCGCATCGATGGGAATAGACAATATGTCAGGCTCCTCTAGTTTGGTTTGTCAGTGATAGTGAGACCAGGGTTCTAATCACACCTGGGTGTGTTGAGACTTTTAAATTCCTTTAATGGTGTACTTATCCTTGTCCCATGGGTGTATTTAAAAGCTATTAATCCAGATAGTAAGGAGTGGGGAAACCGTAATAATATTTATCACAAAACTCTTTAAATAAATCGCCTATAGAAGCTTTAAAGTACTGTGCCCAGTAATTGTATTTTCCGTAAGATCTTGGAAGAGTTAAAGGTATAAACTAAATAAATATTTAAACTTGCATTTATTAAACTATATTTTGTAATATATTTTAGTATATTATTATGTATTGTATACCTATTAATTTTTGTTTTTAATATTTGGCCCTTGAGACTAAAATAAAGGTCAAATTTTGCCAACATTTTGGATCCCGTTATTATATAGGAACATATATGTACACAAGTTGCAATCCAAACAATTATTACCTCTCGGTAGGGCTGCAAAGAGAAAACTAATATAAAATATGCTAAAACATTAAATGGCACTGTTACCTCACTAATTAGTATTATTGTTGTGCGGCAGATTCTCTTTTTAATGAGTTTTTTCCTTAATGGTTCTGCAAACTGTAGTATAACGTAGAATTTGGAACAGGAAAACAGCAAAAACATGGTTTAATCCGGGTGAACGGCTGGGAATTAGAAGCTATTTAAGAACTTACACTTACCATAATTATATAACATAATAACTTAGGGTCAGGTTCAGTAAGTATTTGTGTTATATTTTTATAATTAAAGGCAGCATTCATGATGCATCTCGCAGGATATGGTGAGCAAGGCATGCAGTGTGAGTAGAAGAGTCTAGAACCTTGTTCAAGGTAATGACTAGAAAACTCAATGGGAGAACACGAGTGGGAAACCTATACGCAGTTGGGAGAGTAATATTATAATTAACCTGAAAGAGATAGGGTTTAATGAGGTGGACTGGATATAACTAGCTGATGATAAGGATATGGTGTAATGAGGTGGACTGGATATAACAAACTTAAGATAGGGATAGGGTGTAATGAGGTGGACTTGATATAATAAACTTAAGATAGGGATAGGGTGTAATGAGGTGGACTTGATATAGCTAGCTGAAGATAAGGATATGGTGTAATGAGGTGGACTGGATATAATATGCTGAAGAGAGGGATAGGGTTTAATGAGGTGGACTGGATATAACAAGCTGAAGAGAGGGATAGGGTTTAATGAGGTGGACTGGATATAACAAGCTTAATAGAGGGATAGGGTGTAATGAGGTGGACTGGATATAACAAGCTGAATAGAGGGATAGGGTTTAATGAGGTGGACTGGATAGAACAAGCTGAAGAGAGGAATAGGGTGTAATGAGTCAGGCCTGATAGAACTAGTTAAAGATGGGGACAGGTTTTAATGAATTAAACTGAATGGAACTATCCCAACTAGGGATAAGTTGGATACTTTAGTAAGTTTGGTAAAGAGATTTCAAGTTCCTAGGGATAAAGAGTGGAACAGTATTTAACCAATCTTAAGGATGAAAGCCACGACTAATATAAAACAATAAACGTTTTATTAAGTTTTTATTTCTTTAAGAAGCTTAGACACTTTAAGCATTTGACTTAATTAGCTCCGAGACCTCATTTTATTATCATATGTAAAAGTTGTAATTAATGATAACGCTTTTGTGTTAGGTAATAACATTGACTATACCAGATACATTTGACTAATTGACTAGATAAAAATTTAAAATTTATTTAGTAATACATTTAAATATACATACCATGCATATATGTACTTGTTATTTTTATCAAAACAATTAAAGTAGTTCTTAAAGATAATGAGAGCGTTTTAATCATCATTTCAGTTAATTTAAAATTAACTGACTCTTTAATTACATCTACTGTTTCAGTCAGTTTTAAATAATGTATTCCAAAGGTCTTATAATATTATACCTTGTTATTTATGTTTTAGTTTGCCTTACTACCCACCTAGGATAATACATATTTACTAACAAGAGTATATTATGGATGAGGAAGGTAAAATTTAGTTTAAGTGTACAATAACTTCACTGATAAAATATTGAGAAAACCATTGAGTATACAACACCATTATTCCACCGAGTCAAGATTCAAACTCTAACCTCCTTGACATTAACAGACCAGTCTAGATAGCAACAACGTTTAGTCTGCGTGATCACCGATGTAGGTGGCTGATAATAACTATTTTCTGTTTTTAGTAATTAGGTGTTTTGGTCATACTATTTAAAACATGTTGTGTTTAAATTATATTTTTATATGAACATATATGGGCAATATTTTAATTATTTTTATAAAGTTTTAAACATACATCTTTACTATGAACAATTTTATTGTAAGCTAAACAGTATGTGACAATTCAAACCTAATATAATTCATATCTTCTTGAATTGTATTAATGGAAAATCTTTGTTGATGTGATATTTTCTTAAATTAATTTGATTCACTTTCATGTAACATATATTAATACCGGTAGTTGGTATAAAATACCACATAAACTATAATTTTATGTTCACCTACCTTAAAATTTGACTACTTTATACAACTATAAAGCCTTATGGCTCACTGACATTAATGTTTACCCACTTCTAGATGAGCTAGAAACTTGTAATAAGGCAAACTTATAGCTTCTAGCCTGTAACCGACGGGAAAATTCTGAAAAGGTAAAAAAATTTAGTTTTGACACTTGAAAAAAATCAAAATGGCGGAGAAACTTTAAAGTTGGTACGGACCTTTCTTTGGAGGCCTCTTGTGGCTAAACGGTAAGACCTATCAAAAAAGAAATGCACCACCAGACACGGATTTGGCGAGATCCACAAGTTTGGTCCTATTACTTTTTGTCATATCTCCTTCGGTTATACCTTAGATAAAGCTAGATTTTTTGATTTTAGGTAAATTTTGCACATTTTCCACATATTTTTTAATTTTCTGACACACCTATGGGACATAGACCCTTATATAATAATAAAATCTGGCAGGCATATTGGCGCATCCTATTTCCATAATCGTGCCAAATTCTGTTATTCTAGCTGCCCTATAAGTGTGGAGAAACTAGAATAATGTGTGAATAATAATACAATACCATACCGGTAACTTTAAGTTGTTACGTTCAAAACAACGCTGGAATTACATTAGTTTACATCCATCTTGCAAAGAAAACCTACTGGAGGTTTGGGAGTGGAGGGCCCAATGAGCAAAGTGAGTTACTTTATACAAATGTGATAATTAATCTTTGTTTAACTTTAATTTTTATCAAGTAACACCATCACAATCATTGTTTATATATTTGTACTTTCTTCTGCCGACCTTGATAGCTATCTGGATCTGGTTCTCCATTCTTTGTCCTCCTCTGGAATCTATTCTACATACGTCTCCTTCTATAATTATCTTCGTCGAACTATCATGTCTCAGTTTTTAAACTATTACTTTGTTGTATTGGTAAAAGTGACATACTGAACAATAGTAAACTTTTACCTCTTCCTGTAACTTTCTAGAAACCTCTTAGAGTGAGAAGTATTGTGATCGATAAAAAAAAGTGTACTCTAAAATTTGAATTGGTTTTGACGTTTCTTGACCCCTTGAAACCGAAAAAGTGTTTTATGACAATGATGTTTATCTGTCCGTAAACTGGCACTAGAGTTGAATCCATTCTACCGATCAGATTAAAACTTGATATTTAAGGTTATCATTATGTTCCCTAAAGATTGTTTCTAAAATTAACCAACCAAAATTAAAATATAAAGTCATTTACTTAAGGACGGAAAGAAAAAAATCTCAAAGTAGGCTCTAACGATTTGGATTAAATCTTTTATCCAAGCATTGTTTACCATTACAAACAATAAAGTACTTCTTATGTTTTCGTGGAAATTACTTTGATGGTATTTTACACGGGGCCGGAATTAAGGTTCACAGCACCTTGTATAAAAACCTAAAATGGCACCCAAGCCTTCTTCCCCTCCTGCCCCCAACCCGAAAATAGAGTACAAGCTCAAAATTTACAAAAGACTGTGNAATAGAGTACAAGTTCAAAATTTACAAAAGACTGTGGCTTTATCCGGAATATTAAAAAAAATTGATAAAAAACCCTTTTTAATAAAATTTACAAAATGTCGGTGGCTTTTTTCTGAAGATTAAAAATAATATCTAAAAAAAACTTTTTTAAAAAGATGTGTACTAATATCGCGAGTATTTCCCATAAAATATCCTCAGCTGACCGCAAATTATGAGGAAAAGAGAAAGTTTTTTCTCTTTACAATCAGAATGTTAAAGTGATTTTTAAAACTGAGCGAGATGCGAAGAAAAGTCTAGAAAAATCAAATTCTCCTCTCTAAAGAATATCTACAGCTCTACCCTGTATCCTTTTATTTTCTATTTTCCCGTATTCTACTTAATGACAAGTGACCAGTGTTTGCCAAATCATCAATAAAGTGTTGAAATAATGTTATTTTAGAAGATTTGGAGAAAGGCTACGACAGGGAAGGAATAAATGAAAATATTATTTTTTAATAAAATGATATTCATATTATTTTTCAATTGCTACATTTTCCCGCCTTCCACAACTTTGCCACCCCGTGAAAATTCACATATTTCACTGCCAGTGGAACATAAATACGTGTAAATTCCTTAGTTGTCTCCCATCACCGCAATTCTTTTAGTTTCTAAATAACTTTACACTGGAAATATGTAGTACTATTTAAGATATGCCACTTAAAATATTATTTTATACAATCAATATTTTCTGAGTTATAGACAAATTTTTTTAATAGATCTTTGATAAAATAATAATTTAAAAAACAAATAAGAAGCAATGTTTCAATAAAAATGTATGTTATTTCGTTTCACATATCTTGCGAGGTATAAGTATAATTTAGATAAAGGAGCGATAAAGTCTGAGCAGTCCACCGCACCGTTTATAACTTTCTCTAACAGAATAGATCAAAATATTCTATTCATAAAATAATAGTCTTCGATATTGTGTTGGATCTTGAGGTTTTATTTGCTCCAAAACTCAAAAAACAACTCTGACGTTTGTACCGGAAAATACAGAAGAAAAATTTTAATGAATTTAATTCAAACTTGATTTGAAGATGCAATACGATCATATAGCTCGAGGAGAAATCATTCTCGCTCTAAATAATTTTTTTTTCGTTTTATTTATTTGAGGTATTTAACGTGCACGTTCTGAACCGACTGATTATATCGGCACACGACTTACAAACTAGCTTAAATCTAGAAAAGACACAACACCCAGACCCTGTCTGTTATTTCACTACTGCGAAAACGGAAACCCACATTTAACCAATGTTAACAAATGTTTAGGACATGCCAGAAATCAAACCCGGGACTCTTTGATAGACACGCTACCTACTGAGCTAAAGTATCTGTAATTTTAAATTTTATGAGACGAGTACTTTTAGTTTTTTAACTTTAAAGTTTTCGAAGATGTCTTAAACAATTTAGTTTAAAATAATTATTTGTAAAGTGTTTTAAGAAATCATACTTAGGTGACTGCGTGGTTTAACGTGCTAACCCTGCATCAGACCAGATGCCCGATGATGGTGAGATTGAGGTTCGAATCTCTGTCGGGAGTACTAAAAGATGTTATAACATGGTTTTCCACTCTTCTTCTGTGCAAATTCGGGTACATTTTATATTACATATAACCTACCTAATTCTTGAAACTATTACTGTAATTGGTACATAATCGTTAACCCGAACGGGTAGTAAGATGCGGTGCTAAAAAAAACAATATCATCTTTTGTTTTAGATTAAGGTTTACATTAAGATTTAGATTAATGACCACTAATTTTATAATATTTGATATTGTTTGATAATAGCTTTAACAATTTTCTTTTTAATGACTATGTGGGGAGATCCTTGCATGATAAATAGCACTTCACATTTGATTTAGTAAAATAACATAATTTAAAATGTTGTAGAGGTAGTTTAAACCATAGAAAAGGTGATTTAATGAGTTAAAAGGTAAATTTAAGATGTTAAAGAGGAGATACACAGTGTTGGAGAGGTGATTTCAAGTTTCAAATTATTGATACAAGGTGTTTAAATTTTAGTTAATAGTGGTAGAAATAATAAATTAGGAAGACAAAAGACTAGCAAAGCGCGTCCACAAAAGTTCTTGGGGAATCGTCTGGGGAGTGATTTATAATACCCAACTCTCAAATATAGTATCCACACATACTAGGAAAACAATTTGGACAAAGATTTGCTCTGAAGACATTACTAAAGAAGCAATGATCCCTTGATAATCATGTACTTAAGACTAAACAACAATTTTATAACATCGTTACAAATGAGTAGGAGAACAGTAACTGAAGAGAAGTAACCAATCTATTATTTCTGTTGTCAACCTCCCTTTTTCTCAACTAATACAAAGCCTACAGCGAGGAATAAGGTATCAGTGGATAGGATTTTTTACCGACTTCTGACAGAGCATACTCAGTTTATGTTGAATGTTTGAAAGTTTCGCACTGGTTTACTGGTATACTCTTATTACACAATGCACAGTGGGTAGCCTTACAACAGCCCTTGTGCAAACATGCGTGTCTTATCACAGCAGATGTTCAAATAGCCGGCCACCAACATCCAGACACCGCCGACATCGCCGGAGCCTGGACTGTCGCACTCTTTGAAACACGCCTGGTGTATTTCGGACACTGTTTCACGCTGTGACAATCTGGGGCTGAACGTCGGGTTCACGTTACACGGGTGTACTGTACATGGAACGTTCTATGAGGCCCAACAGAAACAAATCCAAGGTGTTCAGGTCTGGCCAGTGTGCTGGCCATGGAACAGGCCCTTGGTGGATGTGTGGCAGGGTGAAATCATTTGATTTTTCAAGGGCTCATTGCTCCCTTAGTAATGACCTCAGAGACAAACTTTATACAGATTATCTTCCTAATTTTTCATAAGGAACATGCTTCTAGCTTTTGTAGCATAAGTTAAAACTCAACTTGTATAATGCATACATACATTACACAAGTAGCATTATACTTAAGATTCTGGAAGCTACATGGAAACTAGCAATCATTTACGGCATCTCCAAGATTCTAATTTGTTTATTTCTAAAGTTTGAAGTATTTCATTATGATCTGAGGGGCCGTACATAGCAATCTTGGAGGTCGCAAGTGTACCGTGGACCACGAATTGGACATACTTGATCTAAGTCGTCACTTTCGCAATTAACTTTAATGATGATAGCTTGGACATCGGTATTCAAATCCTGTTCGGGTGTATTGTTACTTAAATGTCTTCCTGCTATCCCTCCAAGCAAATGCACGTACTTTTCCTCTAAATTCAACCTATATCATTCCTGAAAACATATAGTAAATTAGAACATAGCCTAAATGTGTAGGAAAATGGGGTTTAAATAATCTATTGTTTCAGACATATAAATACCTTTCTATGAAAGTTCGTCTGTAGTATAAAGTATATTCAATTAAGAATGTAATTACGTTATTTCCCTTTATACTCGTCTTCTAGCAGTTAACCTTTGAATTAACACCACCTAGAAGGGGCGCTCTTAGCTCCCTCCAAGGAACAAGACAATAGTTCACCTAGCAGCCACCCGTAGCAGCACCAGGAGTGTGGTGTATTGCCTATTTCCCAGGGGCGCCAGTCCTCTTGACGTAGAAACATGGCCGAACCTCTTTGTTTCTGCAACGTGGAGGCTCACGTAGAGCCGATAGATCTCACCTGGTCTCCACAATAGATGGTTACATTTCACATCTATACGTTTTAATGTGAGATTGAAGGGGCCGCGAGTAAATGTAAGTGTATTTGTTTTTTTTTAAAGAAAAAATGTTTTGACCTGGACAAATAAAATATTTCTCTAGTACAGAGAACTAAATATTTATGATCCATGGACCATATCTCAGAAAAATGTATTTAAATTAATAAATAAAATACATAGAATTATACAAAAACACAATAATAAAATTATTAAAAATACATATTTGTAATTTATTAATATATGTGCCTCTTCATTAAAGCCTTAATGAACTAGAAAGTAATTGAAGGAAATGCAAAATTTTAGTTAAATGTTAGTGAAATTAAGCTGCATTTTTTCCCTCGTTCAAGTTTACGGATACCCTGAAATTTATCTACAGACTCCCTGGGGATTCATTGAACTAAGTTTAAGCTAACCTGTTCATTTAGTTCAATTCTCTACACAGGATTTTATTTAATTGGTCAATGGCATCCTAAATTTTACCAGGATTTTTTGTATTCTTAAAAAAATTGCATTATACTAATGACAGATACTAAAGAACAGTTAAAAATTGATAAGTTTTAAAAATTAAGCTAAACGTAATATACTGGTTAAATATTTTATTTTATTTGGCCAAAAATGTTATTTTGTTTTAAAAAAATATCCTGCAAAAATGCTGACACTAGTTTGCAATTCCTTCCATTTCACCTCAAACATGCAGGGCTTAATCTTTTAGCTTTTATGACGATATTAAATATTTTGCATGTCGGGTAGCGCGTGATAAAATTTATTTTTTCATGTGAAATAAAACCAAACATCCGAGAGATCTTGGATCCTGGACATACATTTTCAACAAATTATTATGGAAATATACTTGGAAGTCTAATCTTTTATTTTTGTAATAATATGATACTAAGTTAGATTTATTTTTACTTAACATTGGAGAGCACCGAAATATTTAAAAAGTTGTTGGGTATTTTATAGTATGAATGTTGACATAATGTAGGAAATAATTAGCATCAGGCTTCAGTTAGAAGTTCAGGGATCAGTTAAGAAGTTTAAATTATGAGTTTAAAGTAGTAGAAAAAAATGTAACTATGCTTTACGTGTAAATTTGTGTTTTTGGGATAAAAAAAAATCAAAAGGTCATAAACCTAGATCTAGCCTTCATCTATCAAATACAGTCATATTTTGATAAGAACATAACAGAACACTTTAAGATAATTTTTATTAGATTTATAGTGTCTTATGTAAGTTATCACATCATATTATTTAAAACAATTTAAATTTTTTAACAGGACAAAACTTTTACCCATATTTAGGTGAAAACAATATTATAGAATATCAAACATCTTGATAAATAATCCAGGATATATAAATGTCAGCAACGCTTCTCAGTGCAGAAATATTAAGATAAGGAAAATACAGATACTGTTTTTAAATGAAATTATTCTCCTTCAATAACTTAAGTGTTCAATTTGGTGTTTATGAACAATAGAGTTTAACACGTCCGCTATAAGTCGTCATTCTTACAACAGATCAGATTGTTATTGGTGGGGAAATCAGGATTAGTACCTATGTTGAGTGTACCCAAAATACTTTTCAATCTCCTTTTAAGCAAATACGGGTAACTATATCAATTTCAACCTTCCTCATCCCTGATTCATTGGCGTAAATATATTCAATGTTGAGTACCCGAACAAGGTGTGAAACATGGTGAGAAAAAATATCAATAAATATTGTATAAAAACAACAAGAACACAGTTTATTATTTATCATTTAGTGAGAGAGATAAAAAAAATCGTGTAGAAGATAGGTTTAAATCAACCATCTCACATATTAGATTGTTTCTCACCAGTCAACCTCATTACACCCTATAGCTGTCTTGAACTATTTCTAATCAATACAATTTATTGCACTGGATCCCTATCTAGTGATGGTTACATCCAGTCCACCTCATTACACCTTAACTATGTTACCATATCTATATTTATATTATTTTATGAACTAAACGTTAAAATATATTTAGTATATATATATTTTCCTGGGTCTTACTAATGTTTGAGTATCTGAACAAGTATTTATATTAATGGTTTATGAATTATGATGGTATAATTTAAAGAAAAATTTCAAAATATATGCGTAAGGAGAGTGAGAAACTATTTATTGGAATATAAACTGAGTGCTGATGGCTGGGATTCGAACCAAACTTCCTGACACCAATATTCCATACTAGACGAGCTTGACGTTTAGTTTGCATGCCCTCCAATGTGGCGTTAGGATACGGAACGAGGCGGTAGGCCTAAAGTTATTTGGCATAAAGTCAATTGGCCTAAAATTAGTTTGGTCAAATAGTCTGTTGGCATAAAGTCATTTCTCATTCACTTAAGGCCAAATGACTTTATACCTACTGGTTGGTACCCGTTAAGATGTTATCTAGTGGAATTTAATAAACGACCTTAATATAATATATTATATGTTAGAACACATGATTGAATGAATATTTTTAAGGTTTGGAAATCCAGGTAGGCGTGTAGAGGGTGTTTTTAGTACATGTTTTCATGCTGTTCTTCCACAAAAATGCTAATACACTTTTTATAAGCTCCTCCTTCCTTATTCCTCCTTAGTTAGTGTGATTAAATTTGTATAGTTCTTATAGTACAACAATATGGAATGCGTTGGACGATAAGAGTGCTCATTTGTTGCATGCTCAGATAACACAATTAATTCTCAGTGGCTCTTTATCAAATATATATTATTATAAATTGTTATTTAGGGAAGGATGGATTTATTCAACACATTCAGCTTATAAGAAAGTATCCAAAATAATTAGCTATTACTATTAGTATGTGGTAGGTAAGTCTTAGTGGACATGGATGACCTGGAGGTCTAGGGGTAAAGTGTCAGACTTCTTTGCTGGGGGTCCGTGGCTCAATCCTCGCTCCCGACTACAGATTTATTTGATTGCCAAACCCTTCCTTCACCTTTGACAAGACGTGTATTAATCACAACTTGTGAATGTGTGGAATGACAGGCCTCCACCGTGGTTCGAATCCCACGTTGAACTGCAGGTCCTCCATTTTATCTCACAATCACCCTACCATTACGCATTAGCGTAAGTGCGTATAACCCGAAAGGGTAATAATACGTGGTGCTAATAATAATAATAATAATGATAATAATAATAATAAGAAGAAGAAGAAGAAGAAGAAGTGGACATGTACTTGACTGTGTGTGAAGGGAGAGTTTTAGTAACATTTAGGAAAACCCTAATTTACCCAGACAGGGTTTGAACTCCAAACCTCCCTGTAAATAGAAAATCAGACAGAATTAGATTACTCATGCATGTTTGTTTAATTTTGTATCTTGAAATAATAGATATATTTGATGGGTTTGATTATATTTTACCTACGCTATAATTTGAAGACAAAACTAATTAAATGACATTTTTACCTTAGGAAACTCGACATTTCAAGGCCATCTGAACATTAGCTCACCATTCAACACTATCCTGGCACCGGAACTCCTTCAAATAAATCTTGAAACTATCCTCCTTCGACACTTTTGCCAATCAAGGGGTCTTCTATCCTTAGGTTTCCTATCTATATTGTTGATTATAGCCTATGCCTGTCATCACCCACAGGCGTAACATGAAAAAGCTCTTTAAATATTCTTAACATGTTTGGTGATGCATACAAGTCATGAAGTCTTTCATTGTGTAAAATTCTCCATTATCCTGTTTGTTCCTTTTAGGTTCAAATATATTTTTCTTCACTTTGTACTCAAACGCTCTCAATTTATTGTCTTGCCACAAATTATCAATAAAAAGATTTTCAAGAGAATAACATCAATTTAAATATGTTATATCATGAATATTTATTTATATTAAATGTTTACAGCTATCTAAGCTGCAAATAAATTCAAAAAATCTTATTCAAATAAACACACACACACATCTTTCTTCTAAAGCCTTTTCAACTGTCAAGTGATTTTAAACTTTTGGCTTAAGGTGTTGACAAGTTAAGACTTTATAATTATGTTTTAATCTTCAATTGAAACGTATTTTTTATCCCGTGTAGAAATAATCCTGGGGTTAAACCAATTGAGTTGTAAATATACGTATAGAAAAGTATTGTTTCGGTAAAACATTTGTCTTATAATAGCAATTAATAATGCTTTATTCTTTTAATTGAAAAATAACCCTTATACATGGGTCTAGAACCAAGGACCTTTAGCTTAGTGTAATAATGCTCTACCACTGAGCTGACCAGAGATAATTTCGTGCTCAGTGTCCTTCTTTACTTATATTTTAAGGCAGAGTCTGTGATTGACGTGGATAATATAGGCTACTAAGAGCTTAGCTTAATATATTAAAGCGATTGGCCCATTTGATTTTGTGTGTAAATGCAGAGCCGTATCTCCCAAAATTGTTATTATTTTGCAACTTTCTTTTCACAAACAGTTTGTTCAAGAATAGAAGCATGTTTATTAAGTTATAATTTTTATATGCACACCTCCTCTATAATTTTAACAGTGATCAAATATCGATAAAGTTGACATTTTACAATAGAAAACTGCCGGCTGCATAATAAAAATAAGAAAATGTAACAATTAACAAACATCAATACATTATCTTAGAAGAGGTGTTGAAAATATTAACATAAACATTTCACTCGTTCTCGAGAAAAGTGATATTTCTAAACGTATGATTTTCCCGCAAGACCTGTCCGTTATCTAGCGCCATCTACGGTTTCCGTGATCCATCTGTTCTTGTTGGTGCGGAAGGATACTTTGGGTGGTTGTTAAGCCACGCCACGCCTTTCACCCTTCCGCCCCTCATCCCATATAATAGGTTTTAGACTTTCACTCGAAAGGGCCAAGGATCTTAAGAGCGTGCATTACAGAATAAATTATACTTGTTAAAGCATCAATATATAATATATGTATATATTATAAACTTTGTACTGTAAATTGTATTGTATTGTATGCATTGTATACAAGTTACGTATAGAGTATCGAGTTATAAATGGTATTTTGTAACATTTAATTATATAACTCTCTCCGTGAGGCTCGACTATCTACGCCGTTGGCATGGTATTCGTTGTCATAGTCATTAATCATGGTGTGGTTGGCGGCTGACTCACGACGGAAAACCTCGGCTGAAGACTTGAGAAATATTGAGGAATTAATTATTCTTCAAGGAAGGAAGGAAGGAAGGAAGGATGCAGACGACAAGGCTGTTGTGTGCTGCGTCCTAGCGTCCGACAAAAGACGTCTGTGTTATCGCAACTAAGATGAATGACGAGGTTTTAATCGAAATATGAAGGGATCCGAGGAAAGTTTGTTGCTATTCTCACTGATGTCCAGTTGAAGAAATATGATTTGCTTATCAAGCTAACGTTGCCATCTTATAAAGTTTAATAATGCAACATTTATTAAATTAATGTCCAGTATAATATCAAAATGAGAACGAGAATAAATATGAGAAGATAAAATTTATTTTGATAACCTCGTTAGCCACAGTTTATTTTATTTGCTCTACGTCCTTTTACCCGGCAGGATTCTACTTATTTAACTAAACACGTGTGATAGAATTAAGTAGGGCACAAAGCAGGGAGATACTGGGATACAAAGATGATTTAGCTTTGTTGGACAATAGCAAGAAAACCTTTGAAAGAATTGCAGAAATTGTATTTAAAGTTAACAAGGAGATAAGCTTAAAAAGAGAACACTGAAAATAATGAGAATATGATCACACTTAGAGCACAAATTAAGAATGATTACATGAAGAGATTACTGCAAACAATATTCATTTTAATGTGGTTAGTGAGATAACATTTTTATAGCAATTTTAATTAGCAATAACGATATTATAGTATAAACTAGGAAAAGAATACAGTCGGGAATTGCATGTTATTCTCTTGGATTGGTCAGGTTGCTTCAACACGAGCCACCTGGTTTTATAGCTCCGTTGGTTGGTGGAGGTGATGAACAGACATCACGCGATAAGTTGGTGGTTGGTTTCGTCTTGCACGCCGGAAACCAGGATAGTTCCATTTAGTTGATGGTCTCAGTCAGTTTCGATTTGACCTGTCCGCTCGGAACCTCTGCTTGTTGGCGTAGGGCGGCTGGTTTCTAACCTCCTCTTCGATTTAGGACGTGAGGTGGTTTTCCAGTCTTGAAGGTTGTTCTAGCCAGAAGAAATACAAGTGGTAAGTACATGAACATTTTGATTTTGTGGGGGAGTTTCGTTCTTGATTGAATTCGTACAGATTAAAGACAGTCTACATAGGACTACAATAGAGAAGTTTACTATTGCAGGAAGTTTATTACTATTGATGGTTTATATGGAGTGGGTAGTATGACTCTTGAGGGAAACCTTCGCGTGACGCTTAAGATGGGGGAGAGGGTAGTATGTTGTAACATGTTGCAATGTTACAATTCCATGGTTAGTAAGTTATAAAAAGACATCTCGCCAACATTCAAGGAATGTAAACTCCGAATATTAAAAAAAAATTCATTTTAAACCCACTTCGGTGGCCACGTGGCTTAACGCGCTATTCTCTCAGTAGACTAGACTATCGAAGATGGGGAGATCAGGGTTCGATCCCAGTTGGGTGTAATGAGGGTGTTTTTTTCTAAATTGTCTCCCTCCAAGCCAATGTGGGTGCCCTTCCTCTAAATTAAAACTTCCTAATCCCTAACACATTGGAGCAATTAGTACAAAGGCGTGTATCTCGACCGGTTAGTAAGACGCAGTGATAAAAAAATATATGTATCGGTTGCTCTCTAATGGTTTGAAACGTTATATTTTATCTTACATGACGAAAATTAATTTTCGGTGTAAGAAAACAAACAAGGTGATTATGAAGATATTTTGTATAAATGAATATGATGACACTGGGGCGTGGAAGAGCTAACATAGTGACGGGTTATATACCTTGTTCTCATCACAAGACACTGTTAGAATAATCCGATCTCACAGATAATGGTGGGCAGAACATGTAGCGCCAATGTAAGTATCTAGAACCATGCTCAGAATATTGACTGGTAGGCCCAAAGGGATGACCTAAATGCAGATGGGAGGGCAACATTAGAATGTACTGTACCTGAAAGAGATAGGGCGTAATGAGTTTGACTGGATAGAACTAGGTTTAAATAGGGATAGGGCGTAATGAGTTTGACTGGATAGAACTAGGTTTAAATAGGGATAGGTGGCGTACTTTTGAAAATGTGGCAATGATTCATTGACTTTCAAATGCTAAAGGGTAAGTAAATATAGAGCTCGGTGTGAGGAAGGTAGAAGTTAAATTTAAATATTTAAATGCATCTAAATTATTTAGGAGGGAGAGTGGAAAGACACGTATGAAAAAAAAAGTGTAGGGTGTAATCATAGGCGTCGAATCTTGGGGGAACGAATGGGTAAATTGCCCCCCTGCTTTCTTAAATGGGGTAGCGGGGGGCAAGGGTCTTGAAACAATTGTTTAGCTATTTACTTATGAGTCTTGTGAACACTGACCAGTAACATTCAACAAAATTGATTAGACTAATCCTTTCTTTCAAAATTCACATATCTTAATTTTCTTAGATAATTCACAACGCAATATCAACATTTAATAATTTGGAATAAAAAAATATTCATCCCGTCAGTCGGTAAACTAGCCTTAATTTAAGGACTACTTACAAAATAAAAATAAAAATCCTAAGGTATTGTCCCTTAACAATTATATACAGTCTAACTTTATTATAACATCATCGAAGGGGACAAACAGATTTTGACGTCACCTCAGAGTGACTTTATAAAATAGGTACCAACAGAACACTTTTAATAGCTCGTAACGAAGGACATTTTACAAATTTCAAATTGCATTCAATTTATAAATGAAATTTTTTTAAAAATATGTACTCTATTAACATAAATTACATTTTGGCCTGTAGTTCTACGTATGTTGACTACCAAATGACTACACAATGACTGCCAAACTAACATTGAACTTATAAAACACTAAAAAATACCTTGGATTTGAGCTTAGACGCGCGCACGAGACAGTTCCAGCCAGCTTGGTGACAATGAAGGAGGTTGTAGTCTTCTCTTAATTTTGACCTTGAAGCATCCACGATTCCCGCAACCCTCTCCCTGACTTTGTCAGTCTATTATTATACCAGTGCACTGTATGAAAAGTACAATCCCAGCTTTCTATAAAATATACCTCTGTAGGGATTGACCATTTTTTCAGTTTGTTTACATATACGTACATTTAAATACAACTAAAAATAAAATATATCTAAGAAGTTTTTGACACTACAAACTAGTGGGATTGACGCTAAAACAGAGGTTTTTATAACGGTAATAGATGACAGTTTGACCGGAATGCTGAAAAAATGACGCTAAACGCTAAACCCGAGTTGACGGAATATCCGAGGCGATTATAGCCACGTTCAATTGTATTAAGTTTGAAAAAAATCCATAAAACCGTTATATATATATATATATATATGTGGTCAGGAAAAAACATGCAGACAGACAAACAGACATACAAAATCCACAGTGAAAAAACCCTTTTTTTTTTGGAGCTCAGACACACATAAAAGGTAATGAATCATAAAAACCTCTTGATCTAAATTGTTCACCATTACAATAATTTCTCTTAAACTCTTTACAGATTATTTGTGCAGTTTAATATAGCTCTCTCGAAACTCATTGTAGGCATTATTTTGATATGTTGAGCTAGAGGTTGGTATTCTAAAAGGAAAATTGAGTGTTGTTTAGTGCAGATTAGCGATATTATAATTTTAGTGAGAAAATTTGATTGTTAAGACAAGTGTGTGGTCATCTGAGAATATCTTCTATGTGCTATGCCTCTTTCAACCCACCCACCCAGTATATCTACATTCTGTTAAAATAATTGGTTAGCAAGGAGGAGGTTATAATATTTATAGTAAATATAGCCCCATTCTCAAAATATAATAATACAAACCAGTGTTTTTTTAAATACACTCATTACATCAATCAAAGATTCGAACCTATGACTCCTGGCCACCAAAAAATGGGTTTAGAAAAATTTAACATTAATTTGAAGGTTACAGAATAAAAAGGGGGAAATCCTATTTAACTCAAATTGAGTTGGATTTACGTTGGTTAGACAGCCATGAGGTATTTAGATTATTGTTAACAGAGGTATCTGTCATAATTATATTAAATTAAAATAAATGGTATGGCGAACCATACCAATTTAAACTCTCTTTTGTCTTAAAATAGACATTTACTAAAAGCTCCTAAGATTTGTGAAATGAAATATTAGGTCTATACAATGTTGTAGAAGCATTACACCAAAGATCATTAATGAAATAGTAAACACTGTAACTTACTTACTCTATTCCATTAGGAACTAGGAACACTGTTACAGGAAAATTGAGCAAAGAGAAACATCTTTGTCCACCGAAGATCATGATAATCAAATTAATTCTCAAATACCTGAATTAAAAAGTATATATACTCGCTTATAACTCAGAAGATATTGGTTTTATAAAAAATTATAGCTCAAATAAAAGATGTTTATCCCTTATAGTACTACAACTTTATAATGATAAGCCATTTAGTATCTCAAATAGTTGCAAAGAAATGATGAAAATTGGAAAATTCTACCATTTAAATTACCCTCAAAGTCATTTTCATGAGAAAATGAGAATTTACATCTTGTTATAGTGATAAAAAATGACTAAATATAACATTTAGTCTATATCAATAGAGCAAATTTCAAGAAAATCTATTTCTTCTCTTTTGGCTTTTTAGTAAACTACCCTTAAATGTAGGGTTAGACACCTAATTCCACAAACCGTTTGTGGGAACCGTATACTAGATAACAAGTTTTAACCTAATCTGTTAAATAGTTTCGCTCCAGCCCGAGGTACAGACAGGAGGTTAAATAGACAGACGGCATTCCGAAAACAACTTTTTTGTTTCAGGCGGTCATGAAACATCGACATATTTTATCAAAATATCGTGTTCAATTTTTTTTAAATATTACAATACTTCTCTATACGAGGTGTCGAGAGAAAGGAAAAATGTATTTCCTTGGGTTTGAGATATATAAGTTGACCTGGAAAATAGGTGTAGTATGACTCTCCCACTGTTTCCCCTGTACCTGTACGATGCTTATCATTTGCCCAAAAAATGTTTTAATCACGAATAGGTCTTTTGTAGCAAGATAGAACTATTTATAGACACTAACACTACTCTAGCACTAGACTAATACTATCATGGTTCTCGAATATTGTCAATATTATCCAGCTTTTCATAAGTGTCTAATTCCTAATCACCAGCAACGAGGTCAGCACACAAGCGGTGTTGTGAGGGGAGGTTGGTAACCGCGTTTGACCGTCATGGTTCATGGCCCAATTTGACCTGGCTCACAGAGAGAGTGTTGGTTTGTGTTTTATCGATTCCACGCCTCGTTTATTAGGAATAATAGCTTAACGAATTGACGCTAGCACACCGTAAAAAAAATGTAGCCAATGAATATAGTTATCAATCGATATTCGTGGAGCTTTTATAGCTCGTCAAAATAAAGAGAGGTAGATAAAATATGACAGTGGATCTGGCCGTAGTCACGATCGTCAAAAGGATTATACAGACCATGGCTAGCATAGAACCCAAGAGCACAATTAACCGGGTTATTAAACATAATATTATGCTCTATTTAGAAAAGTTTCGAAGTTTAGTTATCTTTTTACTTTTCACTTTTTAATATCAAAATTTAATTCACAGATAAATATTTTTTCATTTTTGAATAGTTGTGTTTAAATTGTGTTGTATTTTTAAAAATAGGATAAAAAAATGTAATGGCCTGGATTCCACTGATTTCTAAGGAAAGCTACAGAACACTACATTCCAATTCGATGCCTGGTTTGAGCTGTATTACCTAACTAAGTAACAAACTATCCACGGGTGAGACGGGCTCTTAAAATATAAACGTCGAAGGGGGAATAGTGGAGAAGTGTACGCACAACACACATTTTACAGAGAAAAAACTGTTCTATCATCGGGTCATAAGGACTTCAGCAAATACGTTTGTAATTTAATATAAATAAAACAGAAACCTCATTTAACCATAATCTAAAGTGTATTATGAAGGTCTCATGATTGTCTAACAGATGGCAGCACTAACTAAATATGACAGAGACCTCTTTTAACCATAATCTAAAGTATTAGAAATGTCTCATGATTGTTAACAGATTGCAGCACTAACTAAATATGACAGAGCCCTCTTTTAACCATAATCTAAATTATTAGAAATGTCTCATGATTGTTAACAGATGGCAGCACTAACTAAATATGACAAAGACCTCTTTTAACCATAACCTAAAGTATTATAAATGTCTCATGATTGTCTAACAGATGGCAGCACTAACTAAATATGTTAACTATCTCTTTTTACCATAATCTAGAGTATTAGAAAGGTCTCATGCTTGTCTAACAGACAAATTTCAAACACCAAAGATTGTTGTTAATCTTTACGTTTTATGTGCCCCCACAACCCCCCAAAAAAAGAAAATTTTAAAATTATTTCGGTCCCCATTTTTGTCTTTTTGTCCGTACCTGAGCCTATATCCAAAACGGTCAAACGTATTTTGGTTCAAATTTGATATTGAGATATTGAATGGGTAAACATCTATATTTTTTTATATTTTGAACCTAGGCCTTAAATTAGGGGTGATTTACTAATGAGTGATATTTGTAAATAGTAAATTTAAAAACTATGACTTTAATATCTATATATATATATCTAAGAAGTAATTTTCATGATAAATAAAAATGTATCATTGTCCGGGAAAACTTTATTTAGGGGTAGTTTATAGTTTACTGTTGACTGCATTTTTGGGTTTAAAATATTTTAAAACTCGCTTAAGCTATTGGATCTAAAATTGCACTCTGGAAAGTATTTTGCATAACAAAAAGTTTAATGTATTTATTTTCATTTACAAATTAATTTAAAATAACAATAATTAACTAATAATTGACTTTAGAAGAATTTTAAATTTTAGGAAAATATCCATAACAATTTTGGTTCAAAGCTAGTAGGCCCGCATAAGTACTATTTCACGTGATGAATAATATTTTTCTTAAACAAATTAATTTAAGAGTTGTTATTTATAACCAATATTAAATCAATTGTTTTTAAATTACCTTTAATATTCAGCTTAAAATGAGTATCTGAGAGCTATTATCACATATATGAATTTATTTTTATTTTTTTCAAGCACAAATAATTGATAAATTAATAATGATTGTAATTACTTAATTAATTATTGAAATAATTTTTTTTAATTTCTAAAATCTATCTATTTAAAGTGTTTATTATAAGCTACAGTATGGTAGGTTTGTTTTTCTGAGGAAAACTTTACGATAGTTTGTAGAAAATCTATTTTTGAAAAATGTATCCAGTGTGTAACATACTCTATGAGAAATTAGTGGGATTCTATTTTTAAAGTACTAATTTTTTATTGTATATTATGTTAGGTTGAAGATGCACAGACATACGCACATACGTACTAATAATGTATAAATTATTAAATTAAATTTCCGAATAATGGTGTCTTCAAACAATATTCGCCAAAATGTTTTGTCTAATTTGAAAACCCATTTTATTAAATATAAATAATGTGGCTTTAGTAATCATTGGCAGTGAAAAATCAATTATTTTAGTCAGTATAAATAAAAATAGTTTAATTTTACATTTTTGAAACCACAAAAGAAAAACTAAAATAGTGTTTTAAATGTGGTAAAGTGATAAAATTGTTTTAAAATAAAGCTTTACCTATCATACAATAATCTAAACCACATTTTATAATCAAACATATTTAATGATATCATAACTGTTTAATAGGCAATACTTGACGGAGAACCAAAACATAGATTAATTACTACTCGAGAAGATTTAATCAATCATTACAGATTGTGCACATAACAGAGTGATTAGCAAACAGTCCGTGGGAAAATGTTTGCTCTGTTTGGAAAAACAGTTTTAGTTATCCAAAGGAACTTTATTTTTTTTGCTTCATTTATCATAGTGTCAGCTTAAATTACAAAAACAAGTAATCTGATAGTTGTTATGTTTAGCCGAGGCTTGGCTTTTGATGACGTAATGTCTTTTTTTTTTTTACATTACAGACAATGCTAATGTACACATAAACTCTGTTCATGAATTCCTGGATGTATAAATGTAAGTTCGATAAGTCATTTTTTGGCCATTTTTTGCCTATTCTTGATTTTTAGTGTCTTTTTTGCATGCTTTATATCCTTATTTGGTCATTTTAAGGCATTTTTGTTGAATAGGTAGCACTTAGGCATTTATGTTGGATATTTAGATGAATTAAATTTGCTTAATTGACACTAACACTACACTAATACCAAACCTCACTATCCCTAAGCCCCACTGACACTAAACACCACTAATACTCCACTAGCACTACAACCAAAGTCAGACTGTTATTGCACAACGCCCTGAGTCCCTTCCATTGCCAAGTTTGGGATCCAAGCTGCCCAGTGGAGCGAGCACTTGACCACGTATTGCTGCTCGTACTGTGCACTAACCAAGACACGAACTCGAAACAGACCGCAACTCATCGTTCAGTAATTATCGTCATCCCTGAATATCACGTCCTTGTGGTCACGGGATTGTGGTGAGATGGTCACGAACCACGGTCCTCACTCGTCCGAACAACAACTCGGCTCTCGGAGGAAAATATGTCCTTGTGAAAACACCTGTCTGGAAACTGCTCCATATGGTCAGGAACTCTCTCATCTTGTTTACTTTTACCCTTACGTGGAGGTCGAGGCGTGAATCTTGGTCAGATGTACTCTGGGTGTTCTTACCTGCATGGTTTCATGCTCTACCTCCATGCAAATGTGGCAACATCCCCTCTAAGCTCTCACTTAAACTTAGGTGTGAAAACCAATTGTACTCGTTAGGGTCCTCCCATTTGAATGTCTACACTACTGATGTAGGGACGAGTAGGATACAATTTAAAAGAAACGTACATACATCTCCATGAAAACGAATGGAAAATATTTATTACCATCGGCCAAAGATCAAATCTAGTCACTAGAAAATTGTCTAATGCTAAAGTGAAGCATTCGCCCATGCAGCTATAAATGCAACTATTAAATAAATAGCTCAATTATCCATGGCCGCCTGAAAGCACTCACCAGTCAACCTGAGACACCGCCATCCAATCCCTAGCCTGACACCCATCCTCCTTCAAATATATTTTAACATTATCTTCTCATCTATGTTCTTATCTACCAAGGGGTCTTTTATCTTCAGGTTTTACAACATAAGTGTTGTGTACACGCCGGTCGTCACCCTTATATGCGCCACACTACCATCCTTTGTGTCTTGACTATCATTAATATGTTTGTGTATGCATTTACACCATAAAGTTTTTCATAATGTAATATTCTCCGTTCTGCTGTATATTCTTACGCCCAATTATATGTCTCATCATTGTGTTCTAAAAAAAATATCAATCTATTCTCATGGTAAAGAACGAGAGATATCCATCCATAGAGAACAACGGGTATGATTCTAGTTTTGTAAACGCTCAGCTTGATATTTCTTGACAGAAAACCAGACAAACGCTTACAAATTGATAGTTAGTAATCATTGCCTACATAAATCCTATATTTTGACTTCCTCTTGAATTTCACTCCTGGAGAAGTGGTAAAATGTTCGAGGCCCCGGTCACCGTGGTTACCTATACTACCGCTTGGACCGTGAAGAGCTGTATGGAGGGAGGTATGGTAATACCCAACAAGTGTGTAAGACATTCTTCGCCGTGTAAACAGGAAGTTGTTTACCCGTCTCTCAGTTGAGTGATGGTTGTGGTGGAGGTCAGAGATTAATGGAGGCTGGTCTGATGGCTGGAGTTATGAGCTTCCAAACACCGATTCAACACTTAACGCCTGTCAAGCACATTGCCCACGCAGGGAAAATGGGGCTGTCGCGCGGGAGAAAAATATACTGGCTTTCGTAACAAATAAGCTTTTCAGAACAGTGAAGATTATCTATTAATTATAAAAAAAAGATTAAACTTGGAAGCTGATGTTTATTATTTGGTACGTACTTTCAGGGACAGCCTCTCCGATCTAGTGGTCAGATCTCCTGGCTAAATATCCAAAGATACCTGGTTCGATACCTGGTACTTCCAGATTTTTCTGTGAAGCAGTGGGTTTGTAACGGTGTCAACTTAGTCTCGCGAGGGAAAATGTGGAACTACTTGAATGAAAAGTAGCAGCTCCATTATAGAAAACTGAGAATAATGGTTGGAGGGATAGTTATGATGACCACATAACAACCTCCAGCCGAATTATTCGGAACTATCTTCACCAACAGTTTGCCGCCAATTAGTCGATATGGTTCTATTACAGACTGAAGCCATGGAGATTTTTTCATGTTTTAGGTTGTTTTATTCATTATTCTGTTCCGACCCCAAAGCTTGTTAGGTTCATATTAACTGGTTTACCAAAAGGGATGTTCAAATTCTAGCCAGGTTTAAGGAGTAGGGCCTTTCCAAATAGTTTTCTCATTTTTCCTTCTCATATTTCCTCTAAATTCTACCTTACTGATCCATAACCCACTAACAACATTGATAGCCCGGTTGGGTAGTCAGCTTGTTGGGGAAGTAAAACATAATTTTCCATAAATTTGTTACATTTGTTTGAACAAGAATTCAATCTCAATAATATTTTGGAATAATTAACCTTATTTCAAGAACATTCGTTAATTATAAAGGACATTTAAATTGAATTTGGTAATAGTTCCGGATATTTTTTATTTGATGATCATAAAAAGTGTTTACTTTTTAAATGCGATTATAAATAATTATATCTTGTATTTTTACGAATGGACATTTTGAGCACCTTTTAGAAATAACTTACATATATTCTTAGGGTCAGGTCAACAATGATAAAATCGTACTATTTCACTATGGATATTTTATATAAATCAAAAGTGACCATTGCAGATAATATGACCTGTCGTGCGAATTCGTTAAAGTGTATTTAATAGCCTTTACTATATGTCAAATATGTCCATTCGTAAGAAAACTGGGCTGTATATATATACATCCCAGTTATATGAAATTAGCCAGATCCTACTGTATATATATATATGTATATATATATGTATATATATGTATATATATGTATATATATGTATATATATATATATAT
>CABFWB010000643.1:147142-162206 GCA_902151455.1 Timema bartmani | reverse complement strand
GGTTCGTAGCACGTCCAGACATGTCGTATCCACACCCACGACAGTGTCAGGTTCGTAGCACGTCCAGACATGTCGTATCCACACCCACGACAGTGTCAGGTTCTTAGCACGTCCAGACATGTCATATCCTCAGCCGTGAGAGTGCCCGGTTCTTAGCACATTCAGACATGTCGTATCCTCACCCACGACAATGTCAGGTTCTTAGCACGTCCAGACATGTCGTATCCTCACCCCGTATCTCCATTTCACTCGACGTTGAAATACCTGCGAGATGCTACGAGGATACGATACGAATATCCGTTACAAGTGTGGACCTGACCTAAGACTATCGAAGCACCCTTTAAAAACAAATTAATTGATATTGACCCTTGTAATGTTTCAGTTTCCCCGATGATCTGGGTACCAAACCAGCTCGTGGGTGCTCCAGCGGGTACCGACGTCACCATCGACTGCCACACGGAGGCGTACCCCCGCGCCATCAGCTACTGGGTGTACGACAACGTGATGCTGCTCCCGACCAGGAAGTACGCAACTGACGTCACGGAGAACAGTTACAGAGCTCACATGAAATTGACCGTGAGGAACCTTGGAGACAAGGACTTCGGGAACTACAGATGTATCTCCAAGAACTCTTTGGGGGAGACTGAGGGATCCATAAGACTTTACGGTACGATCACAAACCTGGGGGGTACAACCCCCTTTCCTGAGTTTTCAAGGGGGGATGTACATTTGAAGATGGCTATAGGAAACTTTTAGGTTTTTATGGGTATCACAGCAATAATTTTATGTAAGTAATAACAGGAAACAAAATATTTTACAAAAAGATCATACATTTGTTTTATATCTGTGTTCTAATTTTGGTTGTACTTTTAATAACATATCATTAAAAATATTTAACATAATTTTGGTTTTAACGTGTGTTTTATTCATAAGGATTATAAGTTGTACCACAAAAAAAAGCACATATGCTTATATCTATACATATTCTTAATAAATATTTATTTTTAAATAATTTAATGTAAATGTACAATGTTACATGAATTTATGGTCATTATTGTTGATTTCAGCATGCTTATTGTAATACAGGATGGGGCTGAGACATATAAATATTATCTAGCTAAATAAAAGCAAATTATAAGCTACACTTTTTGAAGTTAATGTCATTGAGGTGAGCTCCAATGGACGTCAGACAAACCTTAGCAAGTTGTCCATCTGTTTCCTCAGCATATAGCGTCTAAATGTTTCCGACCTACCCTGTACATTTAGCTTGAGAGAGTATGGCCAGGAACCAACATCCAATTCTTATATTTGGACGCTACGCTAAAATAGGTTGGGAATTACTCCAGTAGATTACACGCCCCTAGACCAATTCTGTGACATAAATATTATTAAAGTAATTTAAATTTAAAATTTTTGGCAAAAGAAAGTGTTTAAATTCAAATAGCTGATATGTTAGTGAAAGAGATGATAAGAAAGTTATATTTTTACCAAGCCTATGCAAATCCAATATTTTTAATTCTGAGTCGAATTAAAACATTACCTAGTCTATTTAGGAATTAATGTATTTAGAAATTAGTTTGTTTCCTGGGTTAGAAATGTTATGGTCATTTGTCAAAATGTTTTATGATAGTTAATAATTATATAATAAATACATGCATTATGTTTGTAAATCCAGTCAAAATCCTAGGAAAAGTGTACAAAAAATTATTTTATAAAATTGTAGAATATATCAATTATTTAGAATATTTCCTAAAATGTTAGTTATCTGAATATTCCGAATCGATTCCAAATAAATATTTTGTTTCAAAAAATCCTATATTCGAAATCAAATCAAACCTTTCATATACACATTTCTTAGAATCATAGCAAAATCTTAGCTTATTAGCTCGAATCTATTTTTAATCGAATATAATGATTCAGAAAATTTTCGAATCTGAACCAAATCGAATATACAATACTGAAAATGTTCCGAAATGAATTCTTATATTCCTATATTTTATAATTACTAATAAGTTATTGATAATAAATACAAATAGAATACTAAGCTAATTATGTGGTCAAGTCCACTAAAAAATGACACATCAAAACTACATTAAAACATTGAATCGTTTAGCTAAAATATAAAATGCCTTATTACGATTGTTTTTATGTTTAAATAATGTATTAAAGTGTATTTATAAATAAAGTATAGCTATTAACATTTTGAATCTTACATTTGAATTTTTAATTCCAGTGAATCCGATTCTAAAACCTACAGTTAGATCTGAAATTTTGATTTGACTTGAAATATTTCTAATATCAGGATTTCAGACTTTGAATCTATTCAAAATTTAGCTCAACATTTTATTATAAATTTGAAAATTATAGTATTCATTTAGGCTTATTTCTAATGATAGATGAAGTGAACATCTAACAATTATGTTTATTAATTCGATGAAATATGCAACATGTAATATACACGAACGTACAGTACATTCAGATAAGCGGACAAATACACAAGTAAAACATATTCTAAGTTTTGTTTAAATTAAGATGAAAGTAGATAGATTCTAAATTTTATACAAAAATGTTTCTCACTCTGATATTTCATAAAATATATATTTATATATGTGGGCTGCAAAACAAATTTGACAATTTGAGCTCATTTTATTGGCGCACATCGACAAGAGTCATGAATAAGTATGAAGAAATACAAGACACTCCATAAAAAAACTCCATGGCGTCAACTCTAAACCATGCCAGAGCGGCTGTTGTCCTTTGACGAAGATAGTGCCAATTTCTGTGAATATAATTTGTCATGTGATGAGCATAACTAACCCTCCTGTAGTTAATCTCAGTTTTCTAGACCAGAGCCGCTCCTTATTTATCCTCATGAGGTTTAGTTGACCTCGTTCAAATGCAATCTGAAAGCGCCGGGGATCGAGCCCAGCACTTCTTGATAGGTAGCTAAGAATTCTGACCACTAGGCGACAGAGGTGGTCTAAACCCAGCTTCGATCAAATATTATAAGAAAGGTTTTTACTGGGCAGATATACTTTAATGTAATCATACATCAAGTCGTGTTATATGAATCATTTGATTTAAATGGATTTTATCAAAACCTATAAAACAATAATAATAATAATATAGTAAAATAATATAAATGTTATCTGCAAAATGTTTGTATTTTATAGAATACTTTTCTTGCTTGGATGGGCTATCCAGATATTTACACCACCAGGGTTGAGGAAGGAACCATTTTAAAATTAAATATATACCTACATTTGCATGGAGGGAGAGTGATAAACCATTCATAAAACAAACTTCTCGATCGGGATTCCAACAATAGCCTCGTCACCAGCAAACCGGAATAAATAAACCTAACATTTAGTCCTTTCGACCACCAACTTCTGAATTACACAACAAATGAATGTCACTATCCCCCAACTTGTTCTCTCCTCTCTCTCAGGAGCTCTCTCATCGTCTATTGTCAGCTCATCCGTATTTTATTATTAGTAGCATTACATTGGAGTGACGTGGCCCAAAGTTCGTGCAATATTCAGTTATCCTAGAGGAGCGTACAGCACAGCCTCGTGGCTCACACACTAACTATAGAGAACAAATCACGATACTCTCAGTCTATAAACAACATCCAGGACTAGACAGTTAGTGGGAGAACTCTACACTACAGCCTGGTGGCTCACACACTAACTAGAGAGAGAATAAATCCAGATACTCCCAGTCTAGGAAAAACATCCAGGACTAGACAGTTAGTGGGAGAACTCTACACTACAGCCTGGTGGCTCACACACTAACTAGAGAGAGAACAAATCACGATACTCCCAGTCTAGGAACAACATCCAGGACTAGACAGTTAGTGGGTGAACTCTACACTTCAGCCTGGTGGCTCACACACTAACTAGAGAACAAATCACGATACTCCTAGTCTAGGAACAACATCCAGGACTAGACAGTTAGTGGGTGAACCTTGCACTACAGCCTGGTGGCTCACACACTAAATAGATATCAAATCACGATACTCCCAGTCTAGGAACAACATCCAGGACTAGACAGTTAGTGGATGAACCCTACACTACAGCCTGGTGGCTCACACACTAACTAGAGAAAACAAATCACGATACTCTCAGTCTAGGAACAACATCCAGGACTAGACAGTTAGTGGGTGAACCCTACACTAAGGCCTGGTGGCTCACACACTAACTAGAGAGAGAATCACGATACTCTCAGTCTAGGAACAACATCCAGGACTAGACAGTTAGTGGGAGAACTCTACACTACAGCCTGGTGGCTCACACACTAACTAGAGAGAACAAATCACGATACTCCCAGTCTAGGAACAACATCCAGGACTAGACAGTTAGTGGGTGAACTTTACACTACAGCCTGGTGGCTCAAACACTAACTAGAGATCAAATCACGATACTTCCAGTCTAGGAACAACATCCAGGACTAGACAGTTATTGGACGAACCCTACACTAGTGCTCTTTAAGGTGGTACTATAGCGAACAAGAGGTTAAGGGCAATATGTTTGCAGCTCTTGTATGAAATCTTTTTGTGTCAAAATAAATTAATATTTATCCTTTATAAAGAAGGAGTTTAATTTTATACACATTGTGACCTCTACAGTTGTTGAATATCAGCCAAGGGTGTCCTGAAATTTAATGACAACTTTTTATCATAATTTAAATCGTTTCTCATATAATGTCTCTATGCTCATAACAGACATTCAACAAATGTTGATAACACCATGTGAAGAAAATTAAACTCCAATTTTTTACTGGAGAACTATTAGCTTTATATTGGCAAAAAAAAAAGGTTGTACTATAAAAACACCTCTTATTGTTTAAACATTCGGCTTCATTAATCGAATATGACTTGCTCTAAATATAAATATTATTTTTTATTTTTATTTATAAAACGTTTTATTTGAAATCTAATGGTCTCTAAAATAAATGTCAGCAACGCTTTAGATAGTACTTGTTAAATTAGTTTAAAAAAAATTATGCTCTGTTTTAAAAATATATCGAGCGATAAATGTCCACTCTTTATTTTTCATACACACGGTAATAAGTTAGTGTATTTGTGTGATCGCAGTTGATTGTTTACTTAATCTTTTGTGAGTCTGATAAAATCAGTCGGTAGGCCAGATATAGCCCACGGGCCGTAAGTTGCCAACCGCAGGTCCATGGTATCATTCTCGCTATAGACTGGACTGCCGATAGTGGCGAGGTTGGGGTTTGATTCCCGACTGGGTGTACTGAGGATACATTCCCCTAAAATGCTTTCCACTGTCCCGTTACGCATCTGTGGATACAATTCCTCTTAATTCAATCTTACTCCTCCCTAACATTATGTAATTAGTCCATGTGCCTAAGAGGGCTATAAGATTCAGTGTTAATAAGAAGGTAGGCCTATTTAAGATGATTACACAATATAATCATTTAGATTTTGAGTAAAAATGTTTTTACAATGATCAATTTGTTATTTTTCAAAACGTGTCTTTATGATTTTACAAAATGTAAACCTTACAACTATCGAAAATCAAAAAAATTGATAAAATATCTATGATTGCATCGAATGGAATATTTTGTACTTGATTAAATAACTTTAAATATTTTACTGCTATGGACAGGTAAGCCCTGGAGGAATGTGTAGATTTCAGGGCAGGAGGACACTTCATCCACACAGTAAGATGCGTAGATGATCTAGCATTGCAGGCGAGTTGCTTGAAATGATGGATCAGTCTGTGGAGACAGGAAGAATATATGGCTTAGAGATCAACATTGGGAAGTCAAGAGTGACAAGATATTTCAAAAAAATGAAGAGCCGCTTGAAATCAAAATTGGAAGCCAGTAGTTGTAAAACATAGAACAGTTAAATTACCTGGGAAGTCACCTGAAAAAGGATGCCTACTGCACCAAAACTAGATCATGCTACATTTGGAGCACCGTTCTGTATGTAGCGGAAATACGGACTCTCAGGAATTTGGAAAAGAAACATTTAAGAGCTTTAAAATGTGGTGCTTGAGAAGATCAGCTGGACAGACAGGGCAACAAATGAAGAATTCCTAAGAAGAGTAGGTGAGAAGAGAACCATTATGGATGTGATTCTTCGGTGCAGAGCAGACTGAATCAGACACATCCTCAGGAAAAACTGTCTTCTGCACCAAGTCATAGAAGGCAAGGTTGAGGGAAAGAGGAACTTAATAAGAAGGAGGATTCAAATATTGAATTACTTGAAGGAAAGAAAAAAATTCTGGGTGATCAAGGAGGAGGCAGAGGACAGGGCAGGGCGCATTGGCGGTCTAAGTTCACTGACAAAAGGAATGGACTTGTCATAAGACAAAACACTTAATAATAATGATATGAATAATATAGTTCTCATTTATATTTCAGTAATTTATTAACTTAATTGAATCCTATACAAACCATATTAGTTGTATAATCTTGCTCCATTTTCAAGAATAATATTAAAATGTCAAGATGATTGATGACAGATGATATCTTAACTCTGAAAGACTATAAACACCAAAAAGAAAATAACTATTTCTCATTGGATATCCAACAAACTATGGGTTTACATTTTTTCACATCTTTCATTTTTGTAAGTTCACAACATGATGATCTTAATGTAAAGTTACAATTGTGTCTTAATTAACTTATTATCTGTCACTCTTCAAATAATTAAAGTTATAAATTCAAATATAATTTTGCTTTTTCATATAGAGAATTTAGTGCAATCAATAATCGATATTAGTATGAACCTTTAAGAGTAACACATGGAAGAGAACTAAGACGCGTTGGAGATGTTTAGAAGTCTCGTACTATTTAAGAAGTTGATTGATATTTTTAAATATCGTTTTCAACAAAATATAGGCGTAAATTATTAGTATGTTTATGACCAGTTAAAATGCTTAAATTTTAGATTTAATTTTTTTTTAGAATCACTAATGTTATATTTGACACTGCTGCCACTGGACATAGAGTTAATGGTTGCATCTTGAATAAAATCGATCGTCACCCTCCAATCCCCCAACCTAGGTTTCATTATATCGGAACTCTTCAAGGAGGAGTGTGAAACGCACAAGGTAATTATATTTGAAAATTTGTCTTTCTGAGATTAAAGTGAAAGTAAATAAACCCAGATCCAGCCTACCTCTATCAAATAAAGCCATGCTTTGATAGGGTCACAACGGAATATTTTAATGGGGGATTGTTTAATAGGGTCTTGTGTAAGCTATCACAAATTTTTTCTTCGCTTACATTTTAGTGAAAATTATATTAAATAATAATATCAGATTACTTCATAAATATTCCAAGATTTCTAAACGTTTTCACGCTTCTCTGTGTTTTGTATGTAGCCCTAAATACAAAAAAAGGAGGTATTATATTTATGCTTATCTCTGGGGCTACAACAGAAAAGTTTTGTTGAATTTGGTTCAAACTTAATACTTGAATGGATACATCTCAGGGTCCTATTTTTTAAATCTAAATCCAGCCTCTAAATAGAGGGTAATTTACGTTATATATGATCAATTTGAAATATTAGAATTTTTTAGAAAGAGTTTTAGTGATTTTAAAGATGATAATAACATTTAATAGTAATTTCCTGATGCATTATTTTTGAAAATGTTATTACAAACTATGATAGAACATATGTATTGGAAATTATCTAAGATTGTGTTGTGACATTTATTTCAATAGTGTAACCAGGTTATGAATATCTCGTTCAAGCTTAGTATTGTTCTACCTTGCTATCCCACTAATGGTAACCATGTTTGTTGACAGTGAATATAGCTTAGTATTGTTCCAATCCCACTAATGGTAACCATGTTTGTTGACAGTGAATATAGCTTAGTATTGTTCCAATCCCACTAATGGTAACCATGTTTGTTTTCAGAAATCCCAATGCCGTCTTCTCCCCCGAAGGCTACGGAGGTCCGTAGTGGTGCGAGCAAAGAAGGTGAGTAGCTGAGTGGGGGTAGGGGGGGTTAAAGCACCCTCCAACAAGTGCAAGCGGGGGAGGGGGGTGAGAAAGTAAGAGGTTATCCCGGCCCTTTCCTCCCCTCAGCTAGGAAGAACATGAATATATAATGACAGAGATGCACGAGGTAAAGCGCTTCTACTTCAGTTCAACAACATCAATATTTAAAGAGCACTCTTTTTTTTTTGTACCCTCTTCGCTTTATTTTTTTGACCCAGTTCTTTTCCTATCCTCGTGAGTGTTTGTATGAGCTATTTAACACGTAAATATAACTGGGCTACTTAAAGAATTTATATAGAAACTGAATTGGTTTTGATTTTAATATTAGAGAACTGCATAATTTTTTTTATAAATGTAAATTTATTTGATTATTTTAAGGGGGCTATCATATATATATTATATAATTTTTTTAAGGTTCTCTACTCTACGAATCATAATTTGGAATACATATTACAATAATTTAGTCTACGAATTTATTATCTTAATCCTAATATTAGAAATATGGTAAACTTAAGAAACTAACTTTAGTAAAAGAATTCTGAGGTGTCTGTTGAAAATATAAAATTGTATCTGAGATTAAAGATACTACCTACATGAAGGTTAAATATCCTCAAATTGTTGTATTTTTAGTGGGAATAGTATCTATGAAGCTTCAAAATCCCTGAAAATATCCTCGATTTTTTTTTATAATATTATATTTTGACTCATTTAATTAGTTTGTTTTAGAAGAATGGGTCTATGTTTCTAACCACTCCCTTTAATCTCAGAACTGTGATACTTTGACCATAAAATTCTTTGAAAATGAGTAAATTTCCCTCTGAAAGTTTTTTCCATACTATAAAACTCAGAATGTGAAGGGGTTTTTTCATCCTATAGTGACACAGTGACACCTTTCAAACTCATTTTGGTGTAATCATTTCAGCTCCAGTAGGTGGACTCCTTAACATCTGTTGCTAAACTCTATCACTATAACATACACTCATGCACTTAATTTATAGATTAAAGATCTGATATTTAATGGAGTTTTCTTATATAACCAATAAGCAGTATAAGAGTTCTAAACAATTTTCAAATCAAATTAAAGTCAATGGTTCAGTTCACCACTCGTATTTTATCAATCTTCTATTATTTTAACTTAATAAAGAAACCTTTATGAAAAACTCATAAGATTTGTTAAACGAGATAATATATATTGTTGCAGAAACACTCTCTTAAATAGCATACATGAAATAATATACACTTTTACAATAACGTTGAGATAGAGGAACATCTTTATACACTAAGGAACATAACAATCAATATTATTTCAATTGCCAAATAGCTCCATATATATAGTTATTTTGTCATTATTATTAGGAGTTCTGTCTTACGACAGGTCTGTTACTTCTGTCAGTGAGCTTGGATCGCTAGTACACCCTATCCCCTGCCTCCTCCTTGAGCTCCCAGAATTTTTTATTTCCTTCAAGTCACCCAATATTTGAATCCTTCTTCTTCCTAAGCTCCTCTCTCCCTCAACCTTTCCTTCTATGACGTCATGCATAAGACAGTTCCTTCTAAGGATGTGTCCGATCCAGTTTGCTATCCACCGAAGGTATATATATATTTATAGATGAAACACTATTGGTTTTATGTAAATATATTCCAAAATAAGGATTTTATTTTGAAATAGTACTACAACTTTACAGTGATATGTTACTTAGAATCTCAAATAATTACAGGAATGTGATCAAATTTGTAAACTTATGCCTATGTAAGCTACACTTAAAATAATTTTCATGGGAAAATTAAAATTTATATTTTTTGTAGCATTAAAAAATGTCTGGATACCAAATACAATCAAATACGTTCGATACGACGCGGATTTTGAGTATATTAATTTGTCTACTTTTGCCTTTTTGTAAGATACCTTTAATTTAAGGGTTGGATATAATTCCAAAACCCATCGGGGGAACTTTATTAAAACCCTTAACTTCAAGTACTAGCCTGGTTGAGATACAGACAGACAAGATTGCGAAAACCAATTTTTGTGTTAAGAAGGTGACGAAACGTCAAAATCCTTAAATATCTGGAATAAAATATATTTCAGTTACATAATACTTTCTCTTTCCGTGTGTCATAAAAAATTAGATAATATGATTCATGTTGTTTACTTACGTAATCTAAGGCATTAGGAATTTGAAAATTAAATGTCTCACAAAAGTACGTCAGATATCCCTATCTTGAGCTGGTTCCATCCAGTCACACTCATTACACCCTATCCCAATTTAGAGCTAGCTATATCCATTCTACCTCATACCACCCTATCTCTATTTTGAGCTTATTCTATCCAGTCCATCTCATTATACCACAATACCTTATCCAAAACTTAATCTAGTTCTATCCAGTCCACCTAATTATACCATTATACCTTATTCCTATCTTGATCTAGTTCTATCCAGTCCATCACATTATACCACTATACCTTATCCCCATCTTGATCTAATTATATCCAGTCCACCTCATTACACCCTATCTCAATCTTGGCCTAGTTCTAATGAGTCCACCACACTTCATCCCATCTCTCTTAGGTTCATTTTAATGTTAACCTCCCATCTGCGTTTAGGTATTTTCAATGGTTTCTTCCCATTAGGTTTTCCAGGTTCTAGAATCTCCCGTTCGCACTGCATGTCATGCCCACCGTAATCTGAAAGATTAGATTACTTTCACAATGTCTTGTTATGATTACAGATTAAGTAGCTCGTCATTATGTAACCTCTTAAATATCTTTATCCTATTTTGGAATAAATATCTTCATAAGCACCTTTTTTTCAGACATCCTAAATTGATTTTCGTCATGTAAGGTAAGAGACCACTCTTCACACCTATAGAAATGAGGTAATATTATTGTTTTGTATATTCTGGGATTTATATTACTTGAAAGCAGGTGAGATGGTAACAACTTACTGACATAGTAGAAGATTTATTTTTAATAGCAATTTTATTTAAGATTACTTGTAATGGCCAAGTTGAATAGTTCGTGTATTTTAATCCTTTTTTTATTATTTAACATAGAGTTTTTACATGATTTTTTTCTTAAAACTCGCCCAGGTTATCCGCGTTTATTTACACCAACGGAGAAAAATATTAGGACGGTAGAATTCATAGGAAATTTATTTGTATTTGCGTGGTGGGTAAGGGAAAAAACATTTACGAAATAACACATTTAATAAAATTTGCCAGGATATAAACCCTGCCCTCCCCATCACTTGAACTAAAGTATTATTTATGTGAGTGACGCCTTAAACCAGTATAAGCCAACTAGCGGCCCGTGGGAAATATGCAGCCCGCGCTTACTGAAAACGTGACCCTCATTGTATCCTGGGGGTACATAAAAAAAAATTCTAGGTAGCATATGTGAAAAAATATATGTTTAAAAAGGTCAGGATTGCATTTTACTAGGCATTTATTTTATTAGTAAATATATATGTAAGTAAATATTTAGGAGGTTATTTTGCGAAAGTGTAATTGCGTGCATTTTTCAAAATATATTTTTGACAACAGTAAAATTTGAAAGATTTTACAAACCAAAAATGCAAATGATATATAAGTGTTGAAAATTATTGTTTACAAAGAGTTGATTGTAACCTATATTAAGTTGATGGAATTAATAGATATATCTTCAGCCCATGGTTCAAACTGATAAAAAAATTGTGCTCTTGTTATGAAAAACATCAGACCATCTTACCTTATACTATACAGCCACCACCGATGTGTCTCTCAAATGTTAACGACCCTCACATGTGTTCTCATGTATGTGTGTATGGGAGGGGGGGGTGTCCCCCAACCCCTGCAAGAATATTCAAAAGGGAACAAACAGCTTCTATTGTTTAATGCTTTGTACATCTGGCCAATGTTTCCGTAATTAATTCAGTACTTGATTCTGTAAAATCCCAATATAACCATGTGAACAACCAGCTATCAGGAAAAACCACTAACAAAATAAGTAGTAATCATTGAAACACTCATGTAATCATAATATGTATTATTAATCTAAAGTGTTTGGGATGAGTAAGGTTTAATTAAGAGGAATTGTACCCACATTTAGATGGAGGGAGAGTGCTAAGCCATTTAGGTAAAACTTCCATTAGTAGGCCTACACCAGACTGAAAACCTCAATTTCGCCATCAACAACACTCCAGTATATTGCGAGAGTGATGCCAGCCCACGAATTGTAAAACTATGACGACTATGGCATGGATTCGTGAGGCATGCCATGATGCAAATATAAATCTTAAATAAATATTTTCCCAGCATGATAGATACATTTTTGAAGTCAATAATATTTCTACAGCCCCAATGTCCAAATGAACTTTGTGCCATCAACAGTTGTAAATCATCTTGGTTCGTACTTGGGTTTATCTTCTGTGTTGTTGAAGACAACAAGCCATGAACCAAACATAGCTATCTTTGCTAGCAAACCACAACAACATGTTTCAAACTATTATGGAAAAGGACAAATATGTTTTTGATTTTAATGCCTATATCAATTTATTGTCCATTTTGTCTCTGGAGGTGTTACTTTCAATGTCATTACTTGACGTTATTGAAATTAATATCGTATAAAACACTCACTTGAACTTTTTCATAAATTTTCCTTCTTTAAAGTTTAGGCATTATTAAATTATTTACAATTTGATTTGATTAATTTATTGCATTCTATGGTAGCTAAAAAGTTAAACTTAAATAAGAGATGTTACACTGAACTAGTTCAAAATAAATGTATCTGTTCCTCAAGTTGCGCACTGGTCATCCTCACCCTGGACCAAGAGGCCACCAAAGCATGTTGGAGTGAACTTTATCTGCTTTTCAAACAAAAATAAGTACAAACTTTTTTTTCAAATAATTTTAACTATAGGTTTTATAATTTTTTAAATTATGCTGAAGTGATTTAAAATGTTTAGTAAACTTATTTTTTACAAACACAAAAAAAAATCTAAAGGTAATTTTATTTTTTATTGCTAACGTTAACTACACCCGCATCAGTGGGCACGTGGGTTAAATGTTAGGCTTATCTACTCTTGTTTTCATTTGAAGAAGGGTTCGTGGTTTGAATCCTGTACTTAGGGAGGTTTTCTTTATATAGTCTCCTACACTCATTCGAAACAAATGTAAGCACATTTCTCCTTCATCCTTGCCTCCTTGGTGAGATTTGTTTATTATGATTTTTCTTTAGCACATTTTCTCAAGACCCATTTGGGATACACATATATAATAATTATTCTAATGGTGTAGGGATGAGTAGGCATTTATAGGTAATCTACTAGCATATGCATGGAGGGAGAGTGGGGAAACATTTTAGGAAATACCACCCTCAGTAGACTAGACCAGTATTCGAACCCCTCTCTCTCCTTCAGCAGGACAATCTAACACTAGAGTGACGCCTTGGACCAGTGGTTCCTAAAAGGTGGTCCGTGGACCCCCGGTGGGTCCACGAGCTGTTCCTAGGGTGTCCACGACAACCGCCAAAATGTAACCAAATAAAAAGTTAAATAATAATTAATCAACACTCTTTTACATGAAACACAAGTATAGAAAATTGACTTGACATGCATTTGGATTTTCGAGTCAAAGTGTCCAGCCTTCAAAGTGATCTTCAAGAAGTGATAGAAAAATAAGAAGAGGTTTCACTTATCTCACTAATACTAGATCAAAATGAATAAATTTGAACTTTTTCATAATTAATAAATTTTTATGATAGGCCTAACTAACTTTTTTGTGTTAAATATTAGTATTATATTCTTTGTTATTACAACTAGAGTTAGTGTAAAAGTAAAAGTACGTAAAAACACATTTGAATCGGATTTACTGTGCCAAATTCCCAGTTTTTTAGGTTTTCCCACATTAATTATTAATAGTAATATTATTAATATTTTCTATATATAGAACAGATTAGATTCTAATCGTTAGAAAAAACGGGGTTTCTGCCGATCTCAAATAGCCTCTTGGGGCGTCCTTGACTTGTAGGTAATTGGGAACCACTAGCTTAGACCATTCTGCCACTCAAGTGGGTTACATATTTACTAAATACACTAATGTGATAAAGATAAGGATAGTTAAAATAAGAGTAAGTGTGCCCAAACTTACGTGGAGGAAGAGTTTAAAGTCATTTTGGATAAACCACTATCATTACACCTGACCGGTACTCGAAACCCGATCCAACCAACATTGGCAATCCATTCTATTGCGAGACGCCCTAGAACATTCTATCACCGAAGCAGGAATTAATCTAGTTAAATGTAGATAGACCAAAATATGGTTAACAAATCGAGTAAAAATATATTCACATAGCTATAATTAAACCCCCATTCGTGTTCTAATGGTATAAGGCGTCACTCTCGCAATATACTGGGCTGCCGATAGTGGAGAAATCGGGGCTGGAATTCTTGTTGAGTGTGCTCAGGAAGTTTTTAATTCATAGTTTTCAGCGTATAGCCAGAACGGTTAGTAAGACGTGGTGCTAAAAGAAAACAACATAGTTAACAACTCTCCATCCAGGTAAATGTGGGTACACTTCCTCAAAATTACTCACCCCTATTTCATATATTTACAGACTAAAGGGGTTTTAAGTTACGGTGATATTAAAAAACAAGGATGAAAACTGTGACTTATATTTTATAATAGTTACTTCACTGATTATTTAGTGATGGCTGCTATAATTATTATTATTATTATTTAGCACCGCGTCTTACTACCCGTTCGGGTTACACGCTTAAGTACTAATTACGCTAATGGATTAGGAATTGGGAAGGATTAATAGGGGAAGTGAACCCGCATTTGCGTGGAGTGGGAGTGGAAAACCATTTAGGAAAAACCACCCCCAGTTAACCCGACTGAGATTCGAACCTCGATCTCCACGTCCTCGGCAGTTGGGCTCAACACGACTAGTGCGTTAGCCAACTACGCCACCGAGGCGGGTCTGCTATAATTAATCTTAATATATATAATTCTTCTGTACGTGTGTATGTCACTGAACTCCTCCTAAACGGCTGGACCGATTTTGATGAAATTTTTTGTGTGTGTTTGAGTGGGTCCGTGGATGGT
>CABFWB010000643.1:47860-145617 GCA_902151455.1 Timema bartmani | reverse complement strand
ATGCTAAGGAGAAAAAGTAGGGGCACAGAATTGTTGGAAATTTTCCTTTTTAATTTGTTTCGTGTTTTTTAACTAGTATATTTTTTTATTCTATCGCTCCTCTTGTCCTTTATTCCCTTTCATTTCTGTCCTAAGGTTTAATTTTTGTCCTAGTTGATATAAGAAGTCCTACTCAACGTTTGGGTAGTAATACTCTGAGGGAAGAGGAGGAGAGAGAATAGGGGAAGTAGCGGAAAGGAGATTAACGCATAGCTAGAAATATGAGAAGTTAGTAAAGAACCTACCTACTTTTTACGATACAGACAGTTTTAAGAACCTTTTTTTCGGGAATAGAAGCTTGTCTTGTCAAGAGAATACTAAGAAATTGTTTAAAACTTGCTCCTAATTTATTAGGACCTTTCCTCTTACCCTTGCTAGCCCAGGACAATGACTGTTGTAAAATTATGTCTTTTGTAAGAGATAGCCCGGAGAAAAGTGAATGAAATCAAATATTTAATTTGAATAATAGTCTTTGTTTTAATAGAGACGTTAAAACTGTAGTTTACTTAACGAAATGAAAAGAGTAATCCATTTGGTTTCGTTTTGTAGCTTAAAATACTCTCCTTGGCCATTGTATATTTGTATTTTTTTTAAATTAAAAAACAATGATCATTGTTCAGTACCATTAATATCTTATGTGTTAAAACTAGTATTTGAGCCTGTCTTTTCCAGGGAACATGTGCTCATTTCAAATAATAAAATATTCTCATTATTCATTTAAGATGACTAAAAAAAATGTTAAATGAAATAATGGACTAACATCGAGACATATGGAATACCTAAATGGTTATCATGGTTCCCCAAAGAACATCATGGTTCAACAAGCCACTCCACTAGAAACTGTTTATATACATTGCCATGTCATTCCTATATAGGTGATAGCTTAGCCTTCAATATTTAAATATGTAATAGCAGTGCTATAAAAATTATTTAAAATAATCTTTAATTTTTGTTCTTTTTACTCTTTTTTTTGTCTGCCTCAGTAAAATTAAAACTGTCTACCATAGCAATATATTTTGCTGTTATTTGTTTAGTAGTTATGAGCCTCCCCAACTTTTCATACAATACTCGGATCCCTATTTATTGATTTTCAAACCTTTCAACTTTTTATTTTATCTTAGGTGATCCTTTTACTAATTTTCCATATTTAAACTTTCTTTCGCACTAAAAGGTAGATTTTTTTTTATAGTTTTGAAAAAATTACAAGCTTCTCTTCCATTGGAGTTAGTGTACATCTTGCGATATATATAAAAATTCATTCGGTTACATACTCGTTCATTCTATCTCTTTCAAATATATTTCTCAAGCTCATAACGCATCTATTAGCTAACACCTTACCCCTATACCGCCAGGTCACCTAACACTTTGATCATACCTCAAATGGTAGGACACTGAACAAAATATATCGCTTGCACCAAAACTCTTTCTCTCTTTTAGTTAATAAAACTGGTTTTCTGGACGAACATTAGCCCACTTCTCTTAAGTTAATTGTCTCTTTGGTTAACAATATCGTACAGATACAAATAGTATACATGCAGGAATAAAATATTGCAGAAAGCTCATAATTTTGTAGTGGATTTTTGTGTAATTGCCCATAAATGTATTATTTTATTCATTTACACGTGTTTAAAAAAAGTAAAGTTTGAAGAAAGTTTAAGGTTCCTAGTTTTTTATTGTTTAAAAATTTGCTTAACACCATTGTTTTTATATTTTCATAATGCTATTGTTGTTATGTTCTTATGTTTTTGAATATGTGTGTGTGTGTCAATACAAGAGAACAATCTAAAATTACTGGGAAGATAATTATGTGGTATTTTCTTATTCCAGATATCGAAATTGTTAGTTTTGCTACTGAAACATAAATATGGAAAGCAAGAATTGTGTTTTGTGCCGTGAGAGCCTCAATAAGAGATAGAATTTGACTGTTAGGAAAAGACTAAATATTCTTAATGGATCAAGTAAAGAAAGAGAATATGGATTGTGGAATAAATGTGTTTAGCATTTATTAAATTCAAGCGCATGTCAGCTGCAAATGAGTGTGCACAAAAATAAGCAGCGATAAAGTAATCAAAACAAAAACCGAAAGAGTGAGGACATGAAGATGGAGAAAGAAATATTCACCCTTCACTAAGATCAACACCGTCATGCTCTTACAAGATCTGTTGCCTATTTTGTGTGGAAGAGGTGTCTGCTTCGAGTCCTAAATTGTCAAAAACTGGAAAAGGTTTATTACACGGGTTGAAACAATGGAAATGCAAAAATTCATGTTGGCTAAATGTGACTAACATGGGCATGAAGTAGAAGAAGAAGAAGCCAAGCATCGGGTAATGCATGTGAACTTGATAACAGAATAAGTTCGATACTATAATAATATCACTATATAAGTTTCATGTGGTTAAATAATCATGAGAAAGGTAAAAAGGCCTACTAGTGATTAACATGATGCCGTATTACAGTTATTATTCCATTTTATCGAGAACTAAGATGAATGTCGATACACTTTACCTGAACTCAAAGACGCTATCAAAATATTTTTTGGTGGAGTGTAGTGTGAATTTTGAACTGCATCTTCAAATCTCGTTTAAAAGATCATTTTGAAGACAGAATGATATTCACAAAAGCATTTAGAAGTAGTCCATTGGTTATAGCCTTTGTAAAATCAGTTCATCGCATACTCCATGATCAATGATATTCACGAAGAAAAATAAAGATGGAAAATTAAAGACTTCGAATTGTGGAAGTATTTGAAGAAATATTAAAGCAGGAGATTTCAAGTAAGCCATTTTATTTATCAACGTACACATAAATAGATGAAATTTCAGATGGATAGTCAAATTTTATACCACAATAATTTCAACTTTTTATAGAAATCGTGATTTTAGGAAACACTAGGAAAGGGAGTGATAAATCCAAGTCAATCACCACAATTATCCCAACTATAATATCCGTTTGTCGACAAAAGTCATTTATATTTCCTATTCACTTAGCTCTTTAAGTGCACTTACATTTTAAGTATGTCTGAAGACATTTGATTGATCTATTTATGTCAATGTCTCTTAGTGCTTCTTATAATGAGACTATAGCATACTTAAATTCAAGTTACGTAGATGGTGATGCTTTCCTACAGTGGTTTTTGAAAAACCGGATCTCAACACTGGAACAATAGATGGACATGAAACAATCCACTTACTTGGTGGTTTCAAGTGTGTAACATCAGGTAAAACACTGTTGACCTCCCCTCCTCTTGTTCGTGATATTAGGAGAAAAATTAAACTAGCTATTAACTAGATACCTCTAATACAAACATCAAACGATCCAGACTGGTTTTGAAGAACCTAAAGATAAAACCAATGGATGTATCCAGTGTTGATCTGAATGTGTTAAGAAACAGATTTCAGTTGAACTTACATTGGATTGCAGGATTCTTGATTTCAGAAAGAAAGTTTCCTTTCTTGAATTTGATACATGCAGGGAGTCATGCAAGAGGCTGGAAATTAACAAATGACTATAGTTCTTACAGTGTCATTCCTTCATATATATACGAATAATCTGACTACAATCAATTCAGCTTTGACCTTAACTGCTTTAGAATGCAATCTGAGGATTACATTTGGCATTAGAGGCTTTGACCAGTCACATTTATTTAGGCTTGTGGAATAGTGGAGGTAGCAGGGTAGGATAGCCCCATCTCTTCTGCTACTTTTAGACTTAGTGGCCTTTATTTGTTTATGATTTACTTGGAATGTATTGGGAACATCATGAAAGGAAGAGGCATCAAAGAGCTTTGGGGAAGTATTTATGCAAAAATACTATTCTTCACTTGATGTCAGGTCATGCATTTTCTCGGTTTTTAAGAGCCCATTTCCTAACAGTAGTCGCTCTCCTCAAGGGTCTGATTGGAAAATGTTCCGCTATGCAAAGTGACGCCTTGGACTTTCTTACGATAAACAGCAATAAGCTGATAAGAAATAGATTTCCCCAAAAGATATCAAGACTTCAAGATCAGTGAGTGTTCTAGTGGAAGATTTTCTATCTTTCTGCAAGAAACAATAACTCTGGATAAAGTAAGAAAAAATGGCTATCCTCGTCATGTAATTCATCAGAGCTGTAAGGACTTGAGATTTTACGGTTCATATGATAATGGTCATCAGCATGTTACTTTTTCCAGACTTCAGCTCAAAGCTTGTATGCTAACAATGCCCATCACTCAGTCCAAAAAATGCTTTAACTGCCACCTAAGATGAGAGAAAAAGATTTTGTGTGCTTCTATAAGAAAGGCTTGTTCTGTATTTGACGAGCAGCTAGGCTTTGGTCTGGTACTTGTTCCGACATGGCTATAGAGCAATCACTGATGAGGCCTTTGGAACCTTTAGGTGGTCTTACACATGGACGATGGATTACAAAATATATTTCTGTGGTGGTCCACATCCACATTGTGCATTTAGGTTAATGGAGCTGTAGAAAATATCACGTGTGTGTTCTCTGAGACAACTGAACAGCACAAAGAAGAGAACCCACGCAGGCAATTTCGTGAACCTCAAGCTCAAGATACTTTTTGTAAGTGGTTAATGGAGTATAATCAATTTCAGAATGAATTTAGAGAACTAGCAGATCTATCCACAGGACTGCTTAGTGACATTTCAGTATCTGCTATAAGGCAAGAGAGATAGAATAAGCATCAAAAAAAGAAATTAAAGGAAAATACTTTGGAATTGTTAAAATAAAAAGGAAATATCAAGTAAAGTCGATTGCAGGATCTATCTCTGCTATAAGGCTGGTAGACTATACTGTCATTGTTAAAACCCAGCAGCCTTTCAACAGGAGTATATGTGTTAATAAATAACATAGGCAAAAGGAGTGATTTACATTTGTGTTTTCACCAAAGCCTACTTTTCGATTTGATGTTACATCACTGAGGAAGGGAGTAAATTCTTCTCTGGTGAATGCTTACCAAGCCACCCAAACCCCAAACATACATAATAAATGTGCGTAAATTTTAGATGGGGACATCTCCTGCACAGTGTAGCATGGCCCCAACCTGCTACCTACGGAGGAAAAGCTAACTGCTACATTTTTTACATAAAATCACAATATGGGAACAAATGTTTGGTAGGGTTCGATGGATAACTTAATCAAACTACAACCAAATGGTGTAAACAGCAAAGGAAAGCTGACAGAAAATCATCTGCTATAATTCATAAATAAGAAAATAAATTAACAACAACAAAATAGGCTGAGTTCTTGGCCAACGGTAAAAACAAAAAAGCTCTCATAGAATTGCTTGAAGGACATTGCTTCTCATCAAACATTAAGGTGCAGGTTTCAGGTTGGGATGTGGATTCTCTAATTGACTCAACAGCATTACAGGAGTCACATAGCGCTACTACAGTCGTGGTGTTTGGCCAAGACACGGATTTGCATGTTCTGTTAACCTTGTTTGCTTCCGTAGCTAACAAGATTCTGGTCCTGCACCCTGCTTCTGGTTCTAGAACACAAGAAACCATGTTGGACATACCATGATAGCTAAACCTGTCGGGAGAATCTAGTAAGGTCAATTTGTTCTTACATGCAATAACAGGCTGATACACCGCCTCTGCCCTATTTAATAAAGATAAACAAAACTCATAGAAGCTACTACAAAAAAACCTGGTCCTAAAGGATGGCATGAAAGTGGTTAGCGAATATCTTCAACGGAATAAAAGGTAGCTGCAGTAAGAGAAGAATTCTTACTTCATTTGTATGGACGATCAAGAAGTACTAACTCAGATGATACAATCATATTATTCCCAAACATCCAGTTGGCAGAGTGTTTGATCTTGCATCTTTGCCATCATCTAGTGATGCAGCAGCTTAACATTCATACCGTGTCTACCTTCAGCTTCATCAATGGTAAGGTAGTGAGTTGAACCCCCCAGACTGGCTTGGGATGGATAAGGAAGGGAGACACCTCAAAACCCGCATGCATGACCAGAAACCCAGCTTCGTTAGAGTTATTAACGTTCATATCGTGCTCTTGTGAAACCAACTGTATTAATAGATTTGAGTTTAGGAATTTTAGACTGAAATGTTCTGCCATGTGTCGAGACTCTCAAGGACTATCACGCATAGATTCTAAAGAAGATATTGAATTTATATTTGATGAAAAAGGCGAAAAGCGTTTTGTATAGTGAATGTGGTTAATATTACTATTAATTTTATTAACTGCAATACGATTTAATTAACTCTTATTTCTTCATCTTTAGTAGAAATATAGAATTTATTCAAACGCTACTTATATAAATCCTTGAAATAGTTTTAAAAATAAATCCATGCGCTTTTACAAGAAAGAATAGGTACTAAAATATTATGCGTTTTCTTCACTATTGCAATCATTCTGAATGTATACATTGTTTATTTAACGTCCTTTAATGGTTATAAATTGAGTTTAAAAATAGTGAAGATTACTCAAAATATTACGTTCATTTAATTTCGGTTTTCTTCATTTTTTATTTCAAAGCTTTTATTTCTGATATTCGCGTGGATAGAGAAGGGCGCGCATAATGTCGACAAAATGTTTAAAAATTGAACATTAGGAATTTTGCCCTAGTTGCAAGTTATATCAAAATAATGATTATAACAAAAGCTATAGATAATATTATGTAAAAACATTTTTCTTTTTAACATTGATATTTCTAAAGATACCAGTAAATGTAGAAAATGATATTTCAGCCATCATTTTCCAAGAGGGTGGTCGTAACACAACTTTAACTCTTGGGGAGATTTAGTATGTTAGTCGGGTGACCAAATATTATATATATACTAAGTATCTTACTTATAAAAGTTTTTTTACCTAAATTTCATAAAATGACTGCACTATAAAGGCTTTTTTCTAATTATATGCCCGCCCTTCCCTCCCCTATCAAAAATTTTGTCATTGATTTTCAAAATTCTAATTCACTAATCCTCAATTTTTTAAATTCTCTGAGAAAGTCAGACTTTTGTTGGAAACTACTATATTTCCCAACATTTTATATCCATAGCCTTTAAAATGAGAGTTCTTTTGTCAAAATCTGTCCAGCCACTTCCTAGCAATATCTACTACCACAAATGGGCCTATCAAATTTGAGTGAGAGAGAGCTGGCTAGTGGGTTTAAGAGAGAGAGTGTTTGAGAGAGGGATCTGCCGATAGAAATTGGGAGAGTGAGTTTGCGAGAGAGATTGTTTAAGAGAGCGTTTTATAGAGAGAGTGAATTAGAGATAAAGAGTGAGTTTAATATAGATGGAGTGAGATTGAGAATGTGAGAGGGATTTTGAGAGAACATGTTTAAGAGAGAGTTTAAGAGAAATATAATCAAGAAAATGTGAGAGAAATTGTGTGATTGAGAGTGTATGTGAGGGTAGATAGTGTGTGTGAGAGAGAATGAGAGAATATTATATGAGAGAGAATGTGTTATAGTGTGTGTGAGAGAGATAGGGGATCATGGATGTGTGTAATACAGTGAGAGAGAGTCGCAGGTAGAAGATAAAATGTCAAGGTCAGGAGATTGACCTCCTTGACATATCCTGTATGTAGCTCTCTGTGAGTTGGTTTGATGACTTACGTTTACTAAGAAATTATTACTCATCATTTACTCATATCGACGTTTCTAGCCCTAGATTTTGCGATGTCATCTGTCTGGATGTGTTTATATATACCAGCTTAGATTTAAAGCCATTTTACCAATCAGGATCAAACTTGGTATCTAGGGTTTTTATAAGAATCTCCCGAGACCTTTTTTGAAATTAAAGGTAGTTTAATATGTGGTGGAAAGTAATAAATGTGGGTATTTGAAATTTTGATAGTATGTCCGTAGTTATTAAAGATACGAAATAACTTATCATTGCAAAGTTGTATTACTATCAAACTAAAAGCCCTTTATTTTAAATATATTTTTATAAAAGTGATAATTTCTGAGATATTGACAAATATATTTCTATAAATTGAGGTCAAGGAAATGGGGAGGTGATTGTTTTGATCTTTGGTGAGTATTGATGTTACTTTATTATCAATGCGTCTATGTAACAGTTTAAGTGTTTATTATTTCATTTAAGTTCTTTGGTGTTATGCGATGCCCTCATTTCTAATATATTTCTTCAACAATTTCCATATTTCATTTCACATGTTTTACGACGTTTAAATAAATAACTCCATGATTAAGTAAAGGAGCGAGAATTTCCGTGTGTTTCACCCAAGGCCCGTAGTAAGGAGGTCTGGGGGTTTAAACTCCCAAAATTGTATTAAAAATATATATATGGCTTTATTTCTGGTTCAAACAATATCAAAATTAATGTAGAACTACAAATTAGGGGGCTGTGTTACCGTAAAAAGCACTTCGGAGAGTTTCTAGAGTTGTTTCGTATTTATAATATTCCCTAGCCTTCGATAGTTAGGATAGAAACTTCTAAAACTTTTTATCACTTGGAAACTTTTTTCTAGCCTCCGGCAATTGGGGTATGTGCCCACGAACACCCCCACTAACCTCCTGAAATTACTGGCTGGCTACGGCCTTAGGTTCACCGTACCATTTATTCTAGAGGATGGTGTGTGTAACACGTGTTGGTTCCATTGTAACCGCCGGGATACACATTCACATATTTACACTAATGGAAGATATACTTTAGAGGAAGTGTAATCAATTTGTGTGGAGGATGAAGAGGAAAGGACTATGCATTTAAAACAAACACTTTCATAAGTACCAACTGGGATTAGAACCCTAGCCTTCCTATCCGTTGGACCATACAATATGGTGATCTTTCAAATAATAAACTAAATATGTTTTAATGTATTCGGAAACAATACAAACTCATTGTCATGTTTACTCTTTACTGTTGAAGTTTAGTAATGGATTGAAGAGAAATATTATTGACTAGCAACTAAACTAAAACCACCATACAACAATTATTCCGACCTTAAATTGCAACATATCAAGATTTACAAGTATTTTTATCTTAAAATGGCTCACAGACCTAAATTACACAAGTTAAAAAAATGTTACTGTGATTCGGTTCTAAATTCAGCAGACCCCAGTGTAGAAAACGAACTAAAAAGATTTCTCTGGGAGCCCAATCTAATTTACTATAAATTAAAATTTTCAAGTGAAGCCGATCTAAATGAACCAAATTCCCCAGTGTCGCCTCCAGTTCCAGTGCCTCTGCCTTTGCCTGTAAATGAAACATATTGGCAAACAAACCAAATTGAAAGGGTGAGAGAAGATTTTCTAAGTCTGAAAATAAAAAAACAACCATTGGAAAGCTTTCTACTGATAGTTTTCAAATTTATCTTTGGCAAAAAGGACAAAAGAAACCAAATTAAAACTAACCATGCTTAGCAAACTATTGAGGGAAAAATTTAAAAGAAGGCTATGATCCAATTCTGGGCAATAAAATCCCATTATCTTTTGGAAACTAACGATGAATATAAACTGGACATAAAAACTTGGAGTGTGTGCAGAAAGTATCGGAACGTGTGAAGTAATGAACCTTCCTCCTCCCCCCACAAAATGTCCTTGATACTGCTACAGAAAAACTGTGCAAGGATAGCACGAAGAAAACTGTTGAAGGAGCTGTAGCCCAAACATATGGAAATAAGGACTTATGTGAAGCTGTTAATGGATCGTAGCAAAGAAGAAGTCACACGTCCTTGAACGGTATTTTGTTTGTTTCTTTCGTGGATACCGGAAAAGTTAAAGTTTAAGTAAAAGTTTTAGGGTAGTTTACTTAAGGGTGGATAGTAATAAAAGAGATTTTCTCAAGACCAGCTATAGTAGTTTTGATTAGCATTCTAATTACAATTGGAATCCATAAACTGTTTAACATAAAAAAAAAAGTTAATGTCATTTTTATGGTTAAAAGACTAAAGGATAGGTAGGCCTACTTTCCAAAAGCGGATATTTTAAATTTTGATCATATCCCCGTAAATCTTTAAAGTAACAAATAATTTATCACTGAAAAGTTGTATCACTATTAAATATAGAAACTTTATTTGAAATATATATATATATATATATATATATATAAACTAATACTTTTGTAGGTATTGACCAATACATATATATATATATTTAAGAATTAATAGCCGGAGCTCTTATTTATGCTTATTAGTGGGAATTACTCCATCTAGATATCATATTCTTAAAATTGAAAAATGACACCTGGACACGGGTGTCGGGTGGCGAAAGAAGACTGTCGCCACGTTACAGTCCATTTAACCCAGCAGACCTTGCCAGTCAAGGATAGTCTGCTAAGAAATTGATGCAGGTGAGATGTTGGGAGGGACCTGAATGGCTAAAGCTGCCTCCATATCAATGGCCTATGGAAGTTTCTTCTGTTGAGTAAGAGGTTGACTACCAGGAAAAAAAGAAGGTAAGGTTACGGCTCTAGCAAATATGAACACCTACGGTGAGTGGTATTACTGAATATATTTTCAGTACCACAAAATTCTATGTATTGTGGGATGCTTGCTCAGGTTCATTCGTAATTGCATAAATTACCCAAAGATGACGGTAGATCTTAGTGCTACTGAAGTGGATGAGGCCGAAGTCCTTGTAATTTGATTTATTCAGAAATAATCATTTTAAGGCTCAAAGTAGAAACCTATCAAGTCGTTCAGTTTAATTGTGAACGCTAAAGATACACTACGTCTGAAAACACGAATATCAGAACAGAAGAGTGTGTCAGTTTTCAGATATCCAGCCTGATTACCTTTCGATCCTCCAATGGTCACCAGATTGATTCATGAGACACATGTCAAGGCAAACCATGTGGGAGTGCAGAGTATTTTGAGCTTGCTAGAGAAAGTTTCTGGATTTTAAAAGGTAGGATAGCCGTTTATTCTGTTGTTATGGAATAATCTGTGTGCAAACGATTTGCAGGCTCATATTTTTATCAGTCTGTGCCTCCATTACCTAAAAACAGAGTGCGTGACACCACAGTGTTTGAAGTTACAGGAGTGAATCTCTCGGGTCCACTTTACCTACGAGATGAAAAAAAAACCTGGACATGTATTTTTACATGTGCAGAGTATCGTGCTGTCCACCCAAACTAGTATCTGCATTGTTTTCGGATGCTTTCATACAGGCCCTAAGAATATTCTTGGCTCAACGTGGAAGACCATCTGTCAGATAATGGGACAAATTTTGTGGGTACAAATAATGTTTTTTCACAATTGTACTGAGAGAAAATTAATTATTTTAGCTCAGCACAACAAATTGTTTGGATATTCAATCCTCCTGCTGCCCCATGGTGGGGTGGTTGGTGGGAGCGCCTTATTGGTATAATGAAACCTTTGTTTCTGAGAGTACTTGGAAGTACCGGCTAACTTTTGAGGAACTAACAACAACTGTGCTATGTGACTGTGAGGTTATAATGAATTCACGACCTTTGAACTATGTATCAGAATATCCTGACAGCCAGACTCCATTGGCACAGGCCTTATTCCTTCAGGTCCTCTAAGAATTAGGAGTACCTGATTGTGGCCAACTGGGAACAACTGATCACAAGAAGAGGTCAAAAAACTTTCAAATCTGCGGGAAGTTTTAGGGAAGAGGTTCCGCAGTGAATATCTGGGTCAGCTAGCTGATATCTTAAAGATCAAGAAGGAATATAATTTAAAGGTTGGTGAAGTGGTTCTCATCGGGAGTGACAACCTCTAACTGCTGAACTGGCCCTTAGCTGTAGTAGAAGAGTTGTATGCGGGCCGTGATGGAGTTCATCGACTGGTTCGGCTGTGAACGGGTACTGACACTGTCATGAGGCCTATTCAACGACTGTATAATCTTGAGACAACAGAATTCAAGCTCAAGGCCTGAAGGTACGTGCTCTAGCTTGTCGAATGTGCCGACAGATACGGCTTTAGAAGAGGGAGATCAAAAATCTTCAAAAGAGACATCTATACACAAACGGACGAGAAAGGGTAGAAAGGTTACTACTATAACAAGATATTTAACATAATGTAATTATTGCAGGAGAATTCCATAGAGCAAAACCACCCTCTATACATGGCCTCCATTGATCTCGTCAAGGCCTTCGGCTTGGTCAGTAAAGATGCTCTTTGGAAGATCTTAGCTCTAATTGGATGCCCCCGAAATACATTCAGATTTCTTCGACTACTACGCGATAACATGAATGGCACTGTTCTGAGCAATGGACTTGGAAAACCCTTTAAGATCACAATGGACGCCAAACAGGGATGTGTAATTGCCCCTACTCTATTCTTAATAATTGTTGAAATTATAATTTAACTTAAAGGTGGGAAACTTCCGAGTTTAAAAATAGTGTACAGGAAGTACGGTGCTTTATTCAACGTTATCAGTCTACGAGCGATGACCAATATAATTTCTTAAACTTCAGTACGTGGATGACAACGTTGTTTTTGCCAACTCAGAAGAGGACCTCCAGGCTTTTTTGAATACATTTATATGAGGCATATACTTTCATTGGTCTGGGCATTTATATCGGAAAGACACAGATTCTGTATCAACCTTCACTCAATTCCAACTGTGCAGCTCCTGCCATCACAATCATTGGGGAGGTCTTGCAGGACATCGAAAACTTTCCTTATCTTGGCAGACATCTATCGACAAATGCAAATATTTATTGTAATATCCAACACCACCTAAAATATGCTAGTGCAGCGTTTGGATATTTGCAATAAAGAGTCTTTGACAGCCATAATATCAGAACTCAGAACAAACTGTACGTGTACTAAACTATCATAATTCCAACTCTTATTTATGGGTGCGAAGCTTGGATCACATACAGAAGGCACTTAAAATGCCTGGAGAGGTACAATCAGCGTTGTCTTAGGAGAATCCTCAGAGTAAACTGGTAAGACCAGAATCATCAACTTCGATGGACAGGCCACGTTGTTTGAATGCCCGAGACTCGGTTCCCAAAGCAGATTATGTGTTCACAGCTGAAGAATCGCCAACGAAACCTGAGGTGATAGTACAAATGGTGCAAGGAAGTTCTTAAGTCTAACATGAAGAAGTGCCTAATCGACATTGACAACTGGGAGGACACAGCGGCCAATCGAATGGCATGGCGTCGGCTTGTCCAAGAAGGCCAACAACACTTTGAATTACAACGACGAAGACACCAATCTGACACGCGTAATGCCAGTATAGCACGAATACATCATAGGAGGAGCAACCCTCAACAGCCAGCGGCTAACGCAAACAAAGTATGCCAACACTGTGGGAGAGACTGTAATTCCAAGATTGGTCTTTATACAGTCACCTAAGAACCCACAATCTCAACTAATGATATCCGTGTAAGACAATCATACTCGTTAGCGAGTGATAGCCCATCATCATTGCATTTTGTGTTTGAATGTTATAAGAACAATGACTCGAATACACCTAAATTCAATAAAGTAATATTGTCTGTGAAAATTATTTATTTATTTTCTGTTGTTTTGAGTCATAAACTCAAGGTGGGAGGATGTCATATTATTTCAATAGATGGACTTGTAAAGTATTGTTACACAATATAGCTTGTTATATGTCTATGCTTCTAATCATGTTTTGTCTTTGTTTATAAAATTGCACGTTCTTTGTTTTCTTTGTTTTGTAGGTTGTCGGAATTTTGTGGCTCCGATTTAAAATATATATTAAATATTGTTTTAGATACAAATCTTCTTTGTATCTTTGCTTGAATATTGTGTCGAATTTATTTACGTCAGATGGACGATTTGTGATATATTGTGTGGTTTACTCTTCATTGTTGATGTTGAATAATGAATTGAAGAGCAATGTTATTGACCATCAACAATAAAAATACCATACGCCGACAATTTATTCTAACCTGAAGGGCTAAGTTGCAAATCTTACTAACAATTCTATTACAAATAGTTACAAAATGATATACGAGTCTATATGGCACCAATTAAGACTGTTATTTAATGATTCTGTTCTATATTCATCAGAACCAAGTATTTAAAATGATTTGAAAATGTTTATTTGGCAATCAAATTTAAATAAGTATGGTAAAGTGAATAATCTCCCTAGAATTTTGTGTGAAGAAAATTATCTTTCATATTCTAAATTTACAAAAAAAATTACAGCAGGAAGAAAACAAAACTGACATTGATGATATTTCTGAACTTTCGATCAGTGAAGAAAAGTCAAATTTTATTGAAGAACCAAATTCCCTGATAATGTTTCTTGGGAAATCGAATCTGAATCGAAGTAGTAAAGTGAGTGATCTCTTTAGAATCCTGTACAATGAAATTACTGTGTCGTGCTCAAAATTTTCAAAACAATTACAAGAAGAAGAAGACAGAATTGGCATTGATAATATTTCTGAACTTTCCATCAGTGGAGAAAAATTAAATTTTATTGAAGAACCAAATTCCTCACTATGGCGCTCACTGCCACGGCCACCAATAAAAAATGAATTTTGGAAAATAAACCAAGTTGAATGGGTAAAAGAAGCTTATCTTAGTATCAAAATAATTTTTTTAAATACCAAAAAGCTTTCTGCGAAAATTTTTCAAAATTATATTTGGTAAAAAGGACAAACGGGATACATTTAACATTGGCCATGTTTGGGAAATCATCTATAAAAACCTCGAGAAAAATATTATAAATCTCACCATACTCCAGTGCTGGGCAATTCAATCCTATTCCCTTATGGAGAAACATGATGAATAAGAACTTGACATAAAAATATGGGATCTGTACAAAAAACTATAATTTAGGCCAAACACACAAAATAAATTTATAAATTCCACTGTTATATCAACAAGATTTCTATTATTTGTTTCTAAAGAAATTATTAATTTTTATTTGCAAAAATTTCAAATTAGATTTCTTTTTCTCATATTAATTTTCATTTATCAAATTACCAACTTGAAAACGGACCACATTTATCATCAAATAATCCTGTTTATCAGCTGTTACAATATCCTGCAAACTTTATCGTTTCTGAGCTCTTGTGTAAGAGGATAAGAGAAACGCTCAACAAATGTGGGTTATGGTCGAGAATCTCAACATTAAATTAATTAATTTTTTAATTTTTGCACCGCGTCTTACTACCCGTTCGTATTATACGCTTCTCAATATTAAACATGTTATTTAATAGCCATGCTGCAGTCCTGAGCAGAAGAACAAAATTAAGTAGCCAATACAAGCTGTATTTTTTTTAATCATAAGTAATTTTTCGGCCAACAGGAGAAGAGAGCTAAATTCAAAATTAATATTGTATTAAAATTATTTTGATTTAAATATTTAGTATAAATCCTAAAAATTATATTGTGTTTTTCAGGATTTTCAATAGAATCCAAAAATTATATTTCAACATTTTAGTTAAAATTATTGATCCTTAATGTTATATAACAATTTATAAAATTCACCCTACAATATGAACTCTAACAAATCAACAGTTTAATGAGATCTGCCTTCAGAACCAATATTTGACGAAACCAACCATGAGCTAGACTGATAGCTCCAACCTACTAATACACATGAGAAGTACTGGTCTGAATTGAGCTGACAGGAGTAGTTTGTGTTTATATCCACAATGTCACCAAGAAGAACTAGAGTGAACACTTCAACCAACCTAACAAGACTAAACTGTATCAATCCGCTATAAAATAACAGGAGTAGTTTGTGTTTATAGCCACAATGTCACCAAGAAGAACTAGAGTGAACACTTCAACCAACCTAACAAGACTAAACTGTATCAATCCGCTATAAAATAACAGGAGTAGTTTGTGTTTATAGCCACAATGTCACCAAGAAGAACTAGAGTGAACACTTCAACCAACCTAACAAGACTAAACTGTATCAATCCGCTATAAAATAACAGGAGTAGTTTGTGTTTATAGCCACAATGTCACCAAGAAGAACTAGAGTGAACACTTCAACCAACCTAACAAGACTAAACTGTATCAATCCGCTATAAAATAACAGGAGTAGTTTGTGTTTATAGCCACAATGTCACCAAGAAGAACTAGAGTGAACACTTCAACCAACCTAACAAGACTAAACTGTATCAATCCGCTATAAAATAACAGGAGTAGTTTGTGTTTATAGCCACAATGTCACCAAGAAGAACTAGAGTGAACACTTCAACCAACCTAACAAGACTAAACTGTATCAATCCGCTATAAAATAACAGGAGTAGTTTGTGTTTATAGCCACAATGTCACCAAGAAGAACTAGAGTGAACACTTCAACCAACCTTTATAAAATAACAGGAGTAAAGGCGGCCTCACACCAAGGCAACAAGAGGCAACATGTAGCATGCGACATGATTACTCAATGTTGTATGTTGGAGAACACAGCTCCTGTAGCACGCAACAAAGCATCTACACCAAATCAACAAAATTGCCTCTGTTTCCAATCGCCAGTCTGCTACAAAGATGTCATCGAGAACGATGGTTGCGGCTGCGGCTTACCTTATTCGTGCCAAGGAGATAAATAATCGGAGGAGACGAAGAAGGTGAGAGAACAGACACGTGTTTGCAGGACAAAATTTATCCCAACATTATTTCGTATCACAACTAGTTGCGACTGTCCAGTGGTAGGTTTTGTTTGACCTTTGTACTCGCGATGAAATTGGGTACGAAAATTATTTATTTTATTCTTTAAATTTGGGACAACACATTCATTCTAATGATGCTTATTTATTGAATTAATTATCTTGAATAGTCCAATAAGATAATACATTAATTATAATTATCTCTCAATAATTCACATAGAACGTTTATTCACCATGAACATCATTCAAGTTACAATTAATATGCACCCATGAAAACAAGTTGAAACACATTCTATTTTAACTTTTACTTCATAATTTATTCAGTTTAAATAATTGAATTAAATAGTAGCCTGATAATAAATCACATCAACATCATCCTTATATTACTGTCTTTCAAAAGGGATGGCAAATTCAACAAGGAATTGTCCCCTGACAAAGTGTGATAAAGCCTTTAAAAAAGTGACTTCCAACGAGGAGGCACAAGAAGTTCATTACAGAGGTTTTTTTTATTTCTTGATTGTTTCTCTTTCTGTCTCCAAGCAAATGTGATATTGATATATATTTGGTATATAATCTCTATCCTATCATATGCACCAAAATTAGTGATTAATATAATATTTTTAAATACTTTCTTTACCAAGCTAAAAATGTCTCTAAAGATTCTGGTGGTTGTAAACCTAGAATCCTAATGTTGTAATTGAAAATAGATGTAACATTAATTAATGACTTAAACGTTAATTTTATTTAATATTATCTATAGTAAAATTATATGAACTTGGCATTAATTTATATATGTTACATTTGTATGAATAAATAACTCATACTACACTTGTTCAATCACCTTATTCGTGACTATGAACTTAAAAAATTTATTGCTCAAACTACTTCAGCAAAAACCAAAAGTAGTATGGTTCAAAACTAAGTAAGCTCACATATTTATTACTCAGTTGAAGTGAAATCAGCTTTAAAGTTAGTGACTCTAAATAAAAATTCCAGAACCCGATACCAAACAGCTCTACTGAAAACTTCGATAATTCATCTTCTTTCCATAAAATTCAAATTTCTTCAAATCAGTCCTTGGTACTATTAGCTTTTTTTATAAATTGACAAAAATATATTGAACTTTATGGTAAAAAAAAGTACACTATACAGAATAACTTTCCAAAGTACTTCCTTTAGCCCAATATTACGAATGTTTTATTTAAATTGTCTGGTTAGTTTCTATCTAGAGTATTTTCTTGAGTAAATCATCTACTAGATATTCCAATGTATCTTAGTATATTTATAACTATATGTTCAAAACATGAGGAAAACTGGGTTTTAAGCAACAACGCATTTGAATATAAGCAGCTGAAATGAAAATAGGATTATCACTAGATAGATATAGTTTATCAAATAATAAAGTAATGAGGATATTGGGTCAGAACTGAGAGTACAATGTTGACTTGAAACAATAATGTATACATATAGAGGGAAATCATTGGCACAATATCTGGTGAACCCATAGCATATCTGCGTAGACCCGCCAGCCATTTTTCTACTCATGTACTACCCAACAAATATTTTTGCTACTCATTTATTACTTTAGTCATGATCATATTATATCATTGACCTGGTAGCTCCAACTATCAGCTTCAATGTAAAGTGTTCAGATGGGCTAAAAGTACATATATTCATTGCTAGATGGCATTACAATAACTTATTCCGTAAGATGACAGTATAATGGATATATACCAGGATGTTGGTAGGATTGACTTTATTTGACAAATTCAAAAGCTACTAAAATAACTATATATATATGTAAGGTCACGTGACCTAGAGCTGTAACTTTTGATAAATAATATCAATAACTAAAAAATAACACCAATAATAAAGTAACCAAAAATGTCCTTCAAAGGGGTTGTCCATAAACCACGAAACGCTGATGAGAGGGTTTGGGCGGGGGGAGGGGGAGCTCTAATGTCTACAAAATGTTCCGTAGAGAGAGGTGAAAGGGTGTCTCACGGCGTTATGTAACACAGATATTATACTCAAATTCAACAGTAATAATAAAAAAAATTATAGCATCGTTTAAAAAATAAAAATAAGTAATTTATTGTTATAAAATACTTTGAAATAATTTATTCTTTGAAAATGATTATTAATTGTATTGAATCTTTGTCCTTCTTTTAGCGTCACAAAAGCTCGCCTATGAAATAGCGAAATTCTCTATTGATGTTAAAAGTTAAGTAACACAGGTTGTATGGTGGCGAGGGGGGGATGGATCAGGCTAAATATCATATGGGAGTTACATGAAGGGAGGGAGGGTCCAACAAATATTTTTGCTACTCATTTATTACTTTAGTCATGATCATATTATATCATTGACCTGGTAGCTCCAACTATCAGCTTCAATGTAAAGTGTTCAGATGGGCTAAAAGTACATATATTCATTGCTAGATGGCATTACAATAACTTATTCCGTAAGATGACAGTATAATGGATATATACCAGGATGTTGGTAGGATTGACTTTATTTGACAAATTCAAAAGCTACTAAAATAACTATATATATATGTAAGGTCACGTGACCTAGAGCTGTAACTTTTGATAAATAATATCAATAACTAAAAAATAACACCAATAATAAAGTAACCAAAAATGTCCTTCAAAGGGGTTGTCCATAAACCACGAAACGCTGATGAGAGGGTTTGGGCGGGGGGAGGGGGAGCTCTAATGTCTACAAAATGTTCCGTAGAGAGAGGTGAAAGGGTGTCTCACGGCGTTATGTAACACAGATATTATACTCAAATTCAACAGTAATAATAAAAAAAATTATAGCATCGTTTAAAAAATAAAAATAAGTAATTTATTGTTATAAAATACTTTGAAATAATTTATTCTTTGAAAATGATTATTAATTGTATTGAATCTTTGTCCTTCTTTTAGCGTCACAAAAGCTCGCCTATGAAATAGCGAAATTCTCTATTGATGTTAAAAGTTAAGTAACACAGGTTGTATGGTGGCGAGGGGGGGATGGATCAGGCTAAATATCATATGGGAGTTACATGAAGGGAGGGAGGGAGGGTCCACAAATTATAAGACAAAATCGTTACGTGTCTTATGAATGCATCTTAAAACACATCTAGCTCCACTTGTTTCAAAAGGAAGGAGCCGAGCTAAAACCACCACGCATGACGCTGGCATGTGTCCGTGTCCCGGCGGAGGAGCCATGCGTCCCAGGACATACCTGCTGTCTTTCAGACCAGTCCTGAAGCTTTGTGTGACCATGACACTGCTGAAATAAACACCGGGACACTTCTTGTAAGCCCTACACCTGTGGTTGACAGTTCGCATTATCCTGCGTGTGCACGGGTCACGCACTGGCTTTCTTCACGAGACGTAATATATGTGACGTCATAGTGACCGTAGTAAAGACACACACACCAGTGGGATCTATTCTCCATCTCAGTGGGGGATCCCTGTATGATGTCACAGACACGCTTGTTAGAGTTTACGTTGATTGATGACGTCATGGACCTGTGGTACTATTCCTGATCAACAAGCGACGCATGAAGAGGATAAAAACAAGAAACCGCAAGAGAATGCAATGAATGGACGGTTCGAGACAATGGCTTATATTGGGTTCTTGTTTATTAGACAGATTCTGTGGATTTGGTTTTTCAAACAGAAAGAGAGTCTTTAAAACAAAATATTTTCGTGCCTAATACCCCGTACACAAGGGAAATTTTCCCGAAATAAATCCAGTAGTGAATCCACCTGCTTCAGTGGCCGCTGAGTGTAAGGCGTCATTCTCGCAATAGATCGGACTGCCGATGGTGTGGATATAGGGGCTTGAAATCCATGAATGCTTACTGAGGGAGATTTTCCCTGAATGGTTTCTCACTCTCCCTCAACGCAAACGCGGGTACGTTTCCACTGAATTAAACCTTTATCAGCCCTAACACATTAGCGTTGTTATTATTAAGTAAGTGTAAAATTTGGATGGGCAGTATTACTTGGTGCTAAAAAAATAATGAATTCAGAATAACCCCCATTGGTGGTCCCATGTTCTAATCTGTCACTCTAGTGTTATATTGAATTGCTGGTGATGAGGAGATCGGTGTTCGATAACCGGTCGGTTAAAACAAGGATTATTATTATGAAATGTTTTCCACACTTCTCTTATGCAAATCATATAATGTACGTTTCTCCCAAATATCCACCTTTCTTACCCTTATTAAATAAGCGTTATGCATATGGTACAACTCAAACTAGTACTAAAGCTTGGTAAAAATTAAATCAGTACAAGCCAATAATTACCAATAGGAATTAAATATATCCTGGTTTTGGTACTAATGACAGTTTAAAAAATGCGAAAAACTCTATTTAAGGTCAACATTGAAAGCATTTGATTATTTGTATTATTTTATAGGTATTGATCAAGTAATTAACTAAAGTTACAGCTGCATATAGCATGACTTGATGTATGAATATATTTAATTGTTTTAGTAAATTATTATCTAATAGATACGGTTCTTCCTACCTAAACATCGTATAGCTATCATGAAATATTTGGTCCTTTTTTATAAAGGATCAAATAATAGTTTATATAGCAATGGTTAAGTACAGACGTAGTCCTATACGAAGAAAAGAGTATTGTCCATAGTTCCATCTTTTGTAGTTGAACGGATTCAGGCAGCATTTTTTTCAACTGAAAGGCCAAGGGAGTTAGGGGTAAGGTTGTAAATAAACAATAAAACATTGTGATATAAAACTAAATCTTTTGAAATCCATGAATAATTTTTTTTAATGGTACGGTGCACCGCACAGACTTTCTCTCTCTTTTTATCTTAAAATAAAGATACATATAGTAAAAACTCATAAGATTTCTGAACGGAATAATTTACATTGTAGCATCAACATTCCACGTAAGAACATGAATAAAATAATATACACTGATATAGAAACATTGAGAAAAGAGGTGCATGTTTTTCCACCAAAGAACATTTCAAACAATTTCACATTTCAAAAACCTTAATAAAATGAAATATGAACAATTTGCTGGATGCTTGGAAACTGGGATCTACCTTACAGATTCCAATTTATAAAAATTGTATTTACTAAAACTGAATGGAATTAAGTAAAAAGAAATCTAAGGAATCAATAACTAATCAAAGAATGTGAAAGTGTAATATAAATTATTGTGAATACTAGTTTATTGACTATTTTTTGTTGTTTGTATGAAGGTAAAATCAAGTTGGTTGGGAGTAGTAAAACTTGAAATCAGGACCGAAAATTTTACCTCTAATTTTAATAATATGAACAATCTAGATCTATGTATCTACAGATAATAAAACAATCAGAGAGTCGGGAAAATAATTTATAAACTCGCAGTAAATTTGTTTATGGTCCAAAAAACAACTTTCGTACACACAAAATCTGGTTATTGTCATATTACTGAAAATGACATATATCTGCGTATCGTTGTTTGTCATTAACTCGTCAGACTTCAGAATGGGTTTCAAACTATTGCTCATTAATTTCAGCAAAAAATAATCTAATGTCCAATAATATTATAGTTAAAATCTCCTAATAGTATAACATCAGATTTGTCAGAAAGGATGAATTTTTCAATAGCAGTGACAAATTCAGTGTTATGTGTACAAGGTGATTTGTACCTTGTAATGATAGTGACATTCCCAATTTTGAAACTAATCATATCCATTATGAAAACATGTTTTTCTCTTGAAATGTGCTTACATTTTTGAATTTTTATGTCTTTCTTTGCCAAATATAATAATCCTCTTGGGCGTCAGACACTATCCCTCTCAGAACTGAAAATATCTTAAAATTTGGAATTTGGAGAAATTCTTGTGGGATTGTTTCAGTTTCAGACAATATCAAAATGTCTCAGCGTGAATACCAGTCATGCAAGGATGGTTGCCATATTTTGGTTCAGAGATCGGACACTATAGTACACAATAACTGTGCCATTTTCTGCTCTAGATTCTAGAATGAAAGATTAAAAGTGTTATTATGGAGACGGGTCAGCTCATATTTAACAGCATCATCGGCTTTGGGAGGAGGAGGAACTTTGAGAATTCCCAGGATGTATATTCCACCTTGACTTGTAACTCTACTTAGGGCAAAGTACAGCAAAGGCCTAGTGACACGTCGACATTTATCAAATCAAATTCCAAATGAACGAAAGTGTACGACTGCCCTTGGCTCTTGTGTATAGTTAAAGTCTCAGCTGGTACTACTGGAAACTGCTGCCGTAACATCTGGTATTCACCCGACTTATTGACATTTATGTGTGAACTTTCCTTGATATCGGGACTAGTTCAAATTGTTGGTTCTCATAAAATTGGAGACAAATAATTTTGCCCTTTTTCCTACGGAATTGTTTGTTGAAAAATCAAGCCATATTCTATCGATCTCATTTGAATTGGGAACTCCACAGGAACCATTCAACAGTCCATCATTCACGTCGATATTAATAGAAACCATATATTTAATATTTATTTTAAATCTGATACTATTAGAAAGACCACCGACCTCTAAATATTCTGTATTTTGTAATTAATGCAAGGCTCTTTCCTTAAGAGCAACACTAACTTTTCCCAACACATAATATTTTGCGTTCGATATGTATCAGAATATGTGTTGCTTGTTATTTTTTCATCGTTATACTGGTCTACAAAGGTGTTTTAGAAATACAACCTGATTGCCTCACATGTACTTCCTTTGACCTGAAGAGCTGTAAATCTTTGTTAGTCATGGACCCTAAAGCTTTATTGTTGAGAGCGCTTATGTAAAGAGTTTCATTCTGTTGCTGCATAGTTTGTGTAAGTTGGTAAATGATGAATTCCTCCCACAGGCTATCGATATCGCAGAACACACATAAAGCACTGACTTGGGGTGGTTTCAACGTGAGAGTGTCCATCACAGGGAGGAGCTGATTGAGATCTCCGACAAATATTACCCCAACACCTCCAAAAGACTCACTCTTTCTCATAACTTGATCCAGCTGCACATCTACCCTGCTAAGCATCCTTCTCCCTACCATCTATGATCAAAAGCTTAAGATTTATAAACTTTTCTCGAATCGTGCTGGCTAGATCACTCGACAGGTCTGGCATCTACCCTCCAAATTGATTTACTGGAAGGGAAAAAGCCGTGTGGAGAATGATAAAATTTATAATAATGGATGGAGGACACAAAATAACTTTAATGGAGTCTTTGCTACCACCAGGATAATTATCAAAGACACCAGTCACTGAATGATAGATTGCATTAATCACAGTAGATTTACCTACTCCTGCACATCTACTTAAAAGTATTATAATGGGCTTATCACTGGATTTCGTACAATGTAAAACATGTATCATTACTTGCCACTGACAAGAATTTAGCTTTGGAAGGACCTGATTCAGTTCGTTATAATCCATCCTTTTGGGTTCAGCAAATTTATTATTATACGAATCCCTCATCTTTTCTAGCCCCTCTTTTTCCAAAATGTCAACTCTCTGCTCTGGAAGAAGTTGATAGTTTTCAAAGTTTTCTATTCCATGAACATCTAAATCCTGGTGTTCTTTATGGGCAACATTTAAAGCTTCGTCCAACAAATCGTCTGCAACTACCGAGTACTTTTAACGGCTAGCTTCTATCTGATCCAAATTTTAACTATATTTTAATTTACAATTAATATTTTTTACTTCTCCAACTTCATTTCTGAAGGGCAAGAACAAACAAATTTGCTCGCGATAGTAAATACTAGGATCTTGAGCTAGTTTATATCTTCCGTGCCTTAATATCTTGGACTTTAGACTCTCCTTGAATAAATTGAACTCGGCATCTTCATAATCATTAATATCCTCACTGTGCGTTTATGATTTGTAGTAAAATGCAACGAAATCAGCTAAACAAATTGTTTTTATATTTCGAGTTCTTTTACTATATTTCAAAACGACATCGGCCATAAAAATTTCATATGAATCAGAATTTAATTGTCTGAGTTCAGAATTTAGTTTTAACATCCTCACACAATCTGAAGATGGACTGATATTAAATATACTGCGCCACGACTACTCTTAGATAGGGGTAAAGAGAGTACGTGGTAGGCTGTCTCTTGATCCGACATGAGATTACTGTTGATAAATACATTGGCAACACTTCTAAGCTTCTCCCTAACACTTGTGTAACCTTTGTTGGTGTCATTAGCAGCCTATAAACATTTCCAATAGGCCTGCATCTACTTTGCTTACACAATTTATTATTTTGCTTGCAAACCCATACTATTCCAATACAAACCGAACATTAATGTTGGACTTGAACATGCTTAATATATTTTACCTTATAAATGTATACATACTTCTAAGCTTGTGTGCCTTAGGAATATTTGTGATCGTTTTATAGAACTTCTAAAGGCCGTGATGTATTGCGCTTCAGTCAATTCCAGTTCCTTGACTATATCAAGAAAATCTATTAATTTAGGATGTTTATAGAGAAACTAACCCTGAGTTCTTTGAGTTTTTAAAAATTTGAAGTCGTTTCTTCGGTCCTGTCTTCGCATTTTATGTGATTTAAAATGTAGATGTGAGGCATCACGGTAATGGGAAAGTTAAAACTAGATTTCATTTTATTTTTCATTCCTTTATAACAAGTATTAGTATGTTTATGTGACAGGTAAAATATGTAGGGGATATTTTAATCAAATTCGCATGTGAGAAATCGTTCAATAAACGTAGAGCAGTCCAAAATACTCCGGGAATCATCTTTATCATAGTTGGGGGTATTATTTATTCAAAGGTAAATATGTTAAGGGGGGGGGATCCTCTTAGCTTGAACTCTACTCTCTCATTCTCTCATAACTGTCCTCAACGTTTTGCCCCTTGAATGGTCCGCCATCTTGCTTTAGGTACCACATAAACTTAGAAACTTTTTGGTTGAAATAGCGAGAAAATGTGACGGGATCGTTTTTTATTAGGTCAGTTTTTTCTGATGTATCTAGTGTTACTGCCTCCTGAAGGGTAAGCTTTCTGTTATTGTTTAGTTTTGATAAAAACTGGATGAGCTCTGGCCATTTAGTTTCTGCTGTTGATAGCTTTAGAAATATTGTGAGAGTTCCAAGTTGGTGAATCATACCCATTAGCTGCCTTTTATTTTGTTCCCGGTATGATGGTGATAATATAACCTGATTTAAAACTTTAAGGCCGTCATCGTGGTGAATAAGGTTTTCAAAATATGCTTGTCAAGTATTTGTCCTGCTGTTAGTGGTTTTTTCCTTTACTCTTCATAAGATAAATATTTATATTAGATAAGCAAGCTTGTTCTAGTTTCTTTTTTGCATGTCCAATATAAGGGTACTATTACAACTTCGGCGATCACTTCACCTCTGACTTCACCCTTTCATCATAAGATATTTTACCTTTAATTTCAAGAGGTAAAACCGCAAATTATATTTTTGTGAAAGATAGGTCTTCAAAATCAGGATTCAAATGACATGGTGAAGGAAATTTTACCTGTCCTGAGGCTATTAATTTAATTTTATCACACATTTACTTATTTCGATCTAATACTAGAACTTTGTCATCAATACATTCTGCAATTACATCCTCATCCTTATGTTCGGATATTTCATGATTCGATTTTTCAGGTTTATTAAACGAGGTCAAGGCATTTGATTTAAGTTCTCCATCCTTGTGTAAATTTCTTCGTCGTATAAAATGTATCTTTCATCAACAACAAAGCTAATTTCCTGGTTGTACTGCTTCTCGTACCTCCTGAAATACGACTTATCATCCTGGATGTTGTACTTCTTGTGCAAAGATGTTTGTAATAAGAATTCCAGTGCATGGCACACCTTTTCTGGACGTATTGTTTCAAATATATAATGGGAAACATGGTCAAAATGCCGTTTCAGTTTAATTTGAAAAGTAGACATTTCATCAAAACGTCTGGGAAGAACCAGTAACATGTCGTTCACCTCAACTGGTATGTTAACCACGACTCCTTTTAACCCTGACTGAGGATTCAATGCGTTTGGTTAAAGAGGTTGAATCTGCATACAATTTATAAACGGTACCGCCATTCTTTCTTATAGAGGTGGTAGTGAACTGAGGAAAGAAGGAACAGGGAAATACTGCAGCCCGTTGACAGCGGCTAATTTTGGAATTTCTCCCTTTATAATGTACCGAATGCAAGTGTTAACAGCTATTTATAACTACTATTGCCTAGACGATCACATGTGTTTATAAAAGCATCGTCATTAAGTTTGTATTCTAGTTTTTCTTTGTTTAAATTATTTACTGAATGCTTGAATAACCGCTCACACGATCAACAGACGTATTCAGGTATTAAGGAACGAGACTTGATAAAATACCGTTTGACTTTGTTCTCCTCACTGTCCTGCTGGTATAGGCTGTCTCTGTACTATCAAATGCATTGAACCTTTTTATTCTTCGATGCTTTACATCACATTATCTCTCTTTCTCCTTTTCTCTAAGTTATTCATCTTGGCTGAGCTCCTTCTTCTTCCGAACATCTCTTTCTTTTTCCTTCTCCCTATTTTACTCATTTAGTCTAAGCTTCTTTTTCTTCTGAACATCTCTTTCTTGCTCTCCATACCTATACTCCTTATCTCGTCTAAGGTTAATTTTCTTCTGAACGTCTTTTTCTTTCTCCTTTCTTCTGTACTCATTCGTGTACTTTTTAATCCTAATTTTTTTCTTTGGCTTCCTCCTTTTCAAGCTCTCTTCCAACCGAAGGTAGAACACCTGTAGTTGATGTACGATTCATATAGACAACAGGCGTTCTTGATCCTTTAGTTCTCTCTGTATCAATTTCAAGAGGCCAGCTCGGAACGGGAATGTTAGGTCTTCTATATGCTCCTCACTTTCCAGTCCTACTACTATTTGGGTTAGTTTTTCATTGGCAGCTTCAATGATTCTGATTTTCCGGAAATGTTTCACCTTACTACTCTTCCTTTTGAAGCGAACCATATCTAAAAATAAATGCTTTGTTTCCCTTTCAGAAAAGGGAGTATTGTTAATGAAGGTATTTTCTTCCAACGCCTCACCTTCCGATCCAAATTCTACTTGAGATGTTTTTACTATCTCTTCTATGCTTGGAATTTCGGAAAATATATTTACTCTTTTAGTAGCAATATAAAATAGTGTAGTAGAACAAATTGATAGATAGTGGATGAGTTTGTTTGCAAGGTCATTGACAGATGTGAAAGAGCGGGCGACAGTACCTCCATTAGACACTACTTCTCCTAAGATAACTCTGCTGTGAGAATCGAACACCCGATATTGCGAGTCCTCTTTGATTAAGGCAACTGATAGGTTGTTAGCAGTCAAAACACCGCTGTCGAGGGAAACTAAAAACCTATTTAATCCGAAAAGGACTGCGCAGAGATGCCTTGGAATGGCTCAAGCTCACAAGACACATGGAACAAGGAGTTCTGAAGAGAAATGGAAGTCACGACTTCATTGGTGGCAAGATACACTGGAGGCGTGGAAGCAAATTTTGAACGGAAGTTATAGAGGGAGGAAATGTGTACCTCATTGCCTTTCAATAGAATTGAATCTATGTTGGTGAATGACCAAGATGAAGGAGGGGTAAGATAGTCAGTGCAGAGAGCCACAATGCAGTTGCTGTTGCACTGTGTGTTACGTACTTAATCATTAAACATAGGGTTGTTTTGACAAATTGTCCCCATCACGATTTAATCAAGTTCAACAAATTGATATTCTTTTTCACGCTAAAATTAAAATTTCTTCCTTTCGCCTTCCTTCCACCACCTTTAAAAATCTCAAGAGTACAACTTTTGATGTACGGTAAATTTTTTATTTACCTTAGAATTATTAGAAAGATTAAAAATAAACCTAATGAGCTAATAAGATAAATAAAGGGTTAATATTTACCAAAATAACCTAAGTCAAGGGAAAAATAACTAAAACCTTTAAATTATAGAATCAAAACAACACGTTTGCATTGTCTTGGATCAAAATGAAATAGGTTAAAAACCGAATGCTTTTAAGATGACGTTCAAAAGAAATGTATACTTAATAATCAAAATAACGTTATCAATACAGATAGACACACAAAAATTATATCCGCATAGGAGCAATCAAAAGAAGAATGAAACTAAATAATAAAAAGAAACGCTATAATAGAATTATTAATGAATGATTTTTTCTTCAACTAACCGAAGTTAAACGAAAAATAGCTCAGCACTTAAATTGTCAGAACCAAACCATAAGCTTGCACTGCCGTGAAACAAAATTAAATACGTTATAAGGCGATAACTTTTGATATATATCAAATATAAATTTATATAAATTAATTAGATTAGCCTTCTTCAAACATCTAGCCAAATAAAAACTCTATTTTTCTTAGATCAATCTTATAAAAAGTGAAACGAAACAATAACGATTGTTATAGAAACATAATGAGAAAAAAAGAACATCACATTTCAACAAAGAGCATACATCAAATAGTAGATACGTACAAAAACATTATAAGTTTGAAGTATTCAGCATTACATTCATAGAAAAATTATATTAAAAAATATTTTTACTTAAAATTAAAAAACATACATGAAATAATAGACGTATGTATAGAAATATATTTGAAATATATATATATTCGTTTACAACAAATAAGGTCTATTGGGATTAATAAAATGTATTTTTAAGGAAATATTGGATCCGCCACTTTGTAATGTTAAACAGGGCATAAATACGAGATCTAATAAAAACCGTTAAAGCCTATTTCAAGAAATTAATTTTTTTTTCACCCCAAAATGAACTATTAACCAAAAAGATATTTACTAAAATTTCGTAAAATTTTCAAACAAAAATATAATATTTATTATTGTCGAAACAATCTACCAAAGAGCATGAATGAAGTAATATACTGTCATAAAAACATCGAAAAAATAAGAATATACCCACCAAATAATATAAATATTTTAAATTATTTTTTATTTATCAACACGTCTTACTACACATTTGGTTTATACGCTTAAGTACTATTTATGCAATTAGATTAGAAATTGGAAGGGTTGAATTTATAGAAAGTGAATCCTCATTTGCGTGAAGAATGGAAAGCCATTTAGGAAAAACCACACCAATTCCCCCGACCGAGATTTGAAACTCTATCTCGTGTCAGTGTGCCCTATAATAAATATTATATTATAAAGTGTTTCGCTTTACATATTAAACTACTATAAAGCAGCATGGCTGACTCACTCACTCACTCGCTCACTGACATTAATATTTACCCACTTCCAGATGAGCTAGTAATCTTGAAATTTGGCAAACATATAGTTTCTAGCCTGTAACCGACGGGAAAATTCCTAAAGTTTAAAAATTGTAGTTTTAAGCCCCGAAAAAATTCAAAATTGCGGAACAACTTTAAAGTTGGTGCGGACCTTTCTTTGTAGGTCTCTTATGGCTAAACGGCAAGACCTATCAAAAAAACTGATTGCACCAGCAGCTACGGATTTGGCTAGATCCACAAGTATGGTACTATTATTTTTTGTCGTATCTCCATCGGTTATACCTTAGATAGAGCTAGATTTTTAATTTTAGGTAAATTTTGCACATTTTCCACACATTTTTTTTTCAATACAACGCTGGAATTACATTAGTTTACATCCACTAGCAAAGCAAATTCACTGGTGGGTTGGGGTTGAAGCCCCCAACGAGCAAAGTGAGTATATATATACATATATATGTTCTTGCTTATGGATAGTAAACTATTGGTTTTATAAAAATATATTTCAGATTAAAATATTTTTATTTCTAACAGTTTTCCTTGCCGGATCTTTAAAATAGTTTCAGCTCTAACCTGAGCTATAGACAAGTAAATAGACAAATAGATGACATTGCTAAAACTACTCTTATGTTTCTTGCTTATGAATAGTAAACTATTTGTTTTATAAAAATATATTTCAGATTAAAATATTTTTATTTCTAACAGTTTTCCTTGCCTGATCTTTAAAATAGTTTCAGCTCTAACCTGAGCTATAGACAAGTAAATAGACAAATAGATGACATTGCTAAAACTACTTTTATGTTTCAGTGGATGAACGTTAAAATTTATTAAAATTTTGAATTCACTTTTTTAGCAATCACAAGACTTATCTCTCCAATGTGTTGAGAGAAAGTAAAAAGAGCATCATTACATTTCACCAAAAAGCATAAATCTACAGAAACATTAAGAAAATAAGAACATCTTTTACCACCAAAAGCACAACAATAAATCTAATTTTCTGACTTGAACATTTAAATGTTCACTTCTCCTATCAAATAGAAGAAGTGACGAATACTATTACAATATTATAAAATCAAAGGTTGGGAAGGAACAAACATAAGAGAGGTATACAAGTTTAACAAATCAGTTTATTTAAATTTAAAAGGTTAATAGAATTACTTAAGGTTTAAATAGATACTACAGAAAACAGTTCCTTTTTAATTACGACAAATAAATCGGTGTCAATAGATGTAGTAATCCCAATAGGGAACAATTAAAAAAACACCTTAGCTGTACTTGCAATCAACACATGCAAGATTGAGTCTATATTACATCTGAGAGTAACTCTTAAATACGACTTTACACACATTCTTCTACGAAGGTGCGTCTGCCTCAACACAATGGCAGTAAGAAATAGGAAGCAAACATTAATTTAAAGCTTAGGCAACAATACATAGTATATATCTAGCCTCGCGACTACTAAACTTAGACCTGAAAAGCATTTAAATTTATTATAGTTAAATAACAGTTAACAATATCAAATTCTAGTAAGTCCTTGTTTAAAGCGTTACTTCGATGGTAGTTAAATGAGCAAACTAGCATGAGTTAACTCCTTAGTGAGTTATGTAACACAAATATTAAACTCCTAGTAAAGGAACTATCAGTTTATAAATAGTAAATGGTGAGCTACCAGGAATTTAGGCTTTAAAGGTACTATGGCCAGTCAGTTCCTAAATAGTACTGGCTAGACATTCAATAGTATATTTATACTTCCACCCTATCTAGGGCACACTATAACTAGTGCAAACAAAAACTGTATTAACTAATACAAACGGCGACTGAAGGGGGCAACTACTAAGAACTAGTAACGATCCCACAGTTTGCGCAACGTTTAAAGGTACGCTAAAGAGACATATTAGTGACTGGTATCAGTCACAAACCTAACTAGTTCCTTGAACAAAGCGTTAGATAACCTGATTTCCACCATTAAGTGGTCCTAAGCATAGCCATACAGTTTAGGGAGTCATGACTTTTTTCTAGTATACAACACTATGTCTATGGACATAGAAAAAGAAGTCAGAAACACTGCCATATTAATCATATCCTAAGGACCTAGATAATTGGAGCATTAAGCCCATCATTCAAAACTACGCCTTATGGGCATAGAAAAACAAGTCAGAAACTCTGACAAACAATACTGTCATATGGTCACAGAAAAGGGTAAGACCTCTAACATTCAAAACTATGCCTTATGGGCATACATAAATAAAACAAGTCAGAAACTCTGACACAAAAACTGCATTTTATGGACATAGTATAAGAGTACTAAGACCATACATTGTTTGCTAGTACAAATACTCATAGTGACTGCTGCAGCTACTTCTTAAACGTGGAGGTGAGACCTATGCCTCACACATCGTGATCACCAGTTGCTATGTCCGCAGATGTAGGATGACGTCCAAGAAGCTCCTAGGTCGAATTGATACAATAGAATATATAAAATGTGAAGCGAGGATAGGCGGTTAAATACTAACAGAACTGTCGTCTTCGGAGAGGGTCTCCACCCAAACAAAAAGAGGGGAGTTGAGCTTACAAAATTGCGCCGAATGACAACTAGCGCTAGTAGACAGCGCGGAGAACACAGAGAGGCAGCTCTGCTAGTACTAAGACCATACATTGTTTGCTAGTACAAATACTCATAGTGACTGCTGCAGCTACTTCTTAAACGTGGAGGTGAGATCTATGCCTCACACATCGTGATCACCAGTTTCTATGTCCGCAGATGTAGGATGACGTCCAAGAAGCTCCTAGGTTGAATTGATACAATAGAATATATAAAATGTGAAGCGAGGATAGGCGGTTAAATACTAACAGAACTGACGTCTTCGGAGAGGGTCTCCACCCAAACAAAAAGAGGGGAGTTGAGCTTACAAAATTGCGCCGAATGACAACTAGCGATAGTAGACAGCGCGGAGAACACAGAGAGGCAGCTCTGCCATTTCATCAAAGGGGGGCCTGAGAGTAAAATGTAATTTTACTGATCCTCCAGCAACAGCACTTTGCTAAAGTTTGGGTGTTTCCTGACAGCAAAAGTCCACCGTGAGTTAATATCTGCCACACATTATTAGAATATATTAGTTCTTGTATTCATCGTGTTAAACATATTTATGGTATTTTGTGTGTACGGGTTAAACGGGATGTTTAACACGCTACACAATAAAACCTAGTAATATATGTGAAAAAAATAATAAGTCTATAGAGCCTACATTGTTGTAGAAACACTTCACCAAAGATCATAAATTAAGTAATAGACACTTAACTATTCTATGGCATTAAGAACTAGGAACACTGTTACAGAAAAATCGAGAAAAGAGAATTATCGCTATCCACCAAAGAGCTTAAGAATCAAATTCTTTTTCACAGACCTGAATTAAAATGTATATACATTTGCTTATAACTCAGAAATAATTAATTTTATTGGTATACATTTCAGATCAAAGTTTTAAATATTTAATAGTTCTACAACTTTACAATGATAAGCTATTTAATATATAAAATAATTGCGGAGAAATTATGAAAATTGTAAAATTTACTTCACGTAAATGACCATCAAATTCATTCTCATGAGAAAATGAGATTTGCCATTTTGTAAATTATGTTAAACAATGTCGAGATATAAAAATTTAATCAAAATCTTTAGAGCAAATTTTGAGAAAATTTATTTTTCCTCTTTCTACCCTTCAGTAAACTTCTCATAATTTTAGGGTTTGATATATAATTCCAAAAATTCCTAGGGGCAACCCTATTAAAGCCCTAAATATCAAGTTTTAGCCCAATCGGTAAAATAGTTTAGGCTCTAGTTGGAGGTACAGACAGACAGATAGACAGATGGCATTGCAAAAACAACTCTTTAGGATTTGTGGGGTCATGGAATGTCAACATTCATCAAAATCTCGAGCTAATTTTTTTGACGATCACAATACTTGCTCTACCTGTAAGGTAGCGAGAAAGTAAAAATATTGATATTGGGTCCCCAAGGGTCGTATTAAAATGTCAACTTCCGATCAAAATTTTCAACATTTTCTTAGGGTTTGCACATAATAAGGTTATCGCATTGCTATTAAATTCCTCATTTCTAAATTTTGACCAATAAAATAGGTAAATATTGCCTATTGAATCTAAAATGATAGAGATATATCGTTGTTGTACAAACATCTCCCCTAAGAGGTTGAAGGAAAGAGAACATACCCCTTTTGAGAGACTTACTTGTTTCTTACTCTATGGCACTAGAGAATTATTGCTTTAAACATAAGTACCATCTCTTTACAACTAGTGCGTATATCCCGAATGGGTAGTAAGACGCAGTGATAATAATAATAATAATCTTTACAACTAAAGCTCACAAAATTGTATTAAGATAGCTGCCGATATATCAGAAAATGTTAGTTTTATAAAAATATATTTAATATAAAAGTTTTTTATTTTTAATAGTACTACACTTTTGCAATATTAAGTAATTTCATATCTCAAAAAGTTCCGGAGATGTGATAAAAAATGAGAATTTACGCGTGAGACTGGAACTCTTAAATTTATTTTGCTGAAATATTGAGAGTATTCATTGTGTTTGGAATATTTATATAGGTTTAGAAATGAAATTTAATCAGAATCGTTAAAGCATATTTTAAGAAAATGAACTTTTTCTCTTTTTGCCCTTCAGTAAACTACCCTTAATTTTAGTGTTGGATATTCAATTCCAAATACCCCTCGGGGCAACCTTATAAAAACGTTAGATACTTATTTTCAGCCCAATCGGTAAAATAGTTTAGGCTCTAGTCGGAGGTACAGACAGACGAAAATTCAAAAACCACATTTTTGGATTCAGAGAGTCATGAAACTTCGAGGTTCATCAAAATCTCTAGTTCAATTTTCTTAGTGATCACAATACTTTCTCTATCTGTAAGATAGCGAGAAAGTATAAATAACCTGACGATTAACAATTTTAGCACCATATTTAGTGCGTCGTGGGTTGAAAAAGGGTGAAAATTGCTGGTCTAAAACATCACCCTTGGAATAAACTGGACCGTCAATGACGGAGAGATCTGAGTTCAAATCTCGGTAGGGTGTACTCAGCGTGTTTTTTCCCCTAAGATGATTTCATAACCTCTCTACATGCAAATGTGAGTACACTTATTCCATATCAAACCTTTATATCCCATATATATATTGGCACATTGTAAGTGTAATGGAAATCAACGTGGGAGTGCTATATATGACTAAATCACGGAAATAACTACACGGTTTTTGAATAACCAGGACATAGCAAACCACAGATAATACAGTTCAGAATATTAGATCCTGATAATACCACAGTAGGCCTATACATCTCTCAAAATGTTTAAATATCTTTTAAAAAAAAGAAATTCTATAAGAATACATTTAAATACCTCTGTTTTGGTACAGGTTATTTTATATTACAAGTAGCCAAGTGAAATTGAGGTTGTTTCTATTCCACCAAATTATATTATTGAGGTAAAGGTATGATTCCAAAAGGTCTTAACACCAATTATTTTTTTATTTTACATTGTTCGAAAGTCAAAGAATAGGTCCCAAATCCACTATATCCACTAAAATATCCTACTACTTAAAAGAAATAATGAGTGCGCCATGAAGACAATACTGTTCGGATATATTTAACCAAATGCATTTATATTTAATTTTAGGTAAAGTGGTAACAATATGGCGTTGGCATCAAGGCCGTAGCACATCCACTAATGAGTCAATACACCCAACTAGGGAACTAACCATAAAAGTAAAACAATATATTTATTATAGTCATTGATAGCAATAATTTATATTGGTAAGTTTATATACCGACTGTTAAGAACTGTGACCTATCTTCTCTATTCCAAGTATAATAAATAAAAATTAAAAGGATTTTTCACGAATCATATACCTCTCTACTACTCATTATTATTATTACTCATATACCTCTCTATTAGTCAATATTATACTTCTATTGGGGTGCTGGTGTAAATGACTCGGCCGCTTGAGGAAACGAACACCAGAGCGTATATTTATATATATAAATGTATATATATATATTTATATATATAAATCTATATAAATATTTATATATATAAATCTATATAAATATTTATATATATAAATCTATATAAATATATATATTTATATTTATATATTTATATATATTTATATATGTATATATATTTATATATATTTATATATATATTTATATGTATATATATATTTATATATATATTTATATATATTTATATATATTTATATATATATTTATATATATTTATATGTATATATATATATATTTATATATAGGCCTATATTTATATATATATATATATAAACATATATATTTACATGTATATTTATATATATATATATACTGAAACAAAGATTGTTACGGGTTTTACCGCAAATAGGCTCCTTTTATTGGAGCCAGAAACACTCCTATGTCTTCATTTTCAGTTGATTAATTACGGATATTACTAAACTAAACCAAGTACGATGCCTTAGCTCCGTCGGTAGCTTGTCTGCCTACTGAGCTAAGGGTTCCGGGTTAGTTACCCGTAATAGCCTAAAATGTATCATTGATGAAAATATGTGATTTACACTTTCACATTAATAAATTAACGGCCGGGGACTGAATGTTGTTCCTGTCCTAGTCTTAAGTTAGATTATAAAATAATATATTTATGTCAAAAAACTATGGGGTTTTTTTGGGTGGGAAGCTTATTAATCACTGTTTCTCCCTATCCATACAAGCTTTACGTATATTAAATATTTACGCTAAAGTGCTGAGGATGAGGAAGGCATAAACTTAATATTTAATAAATTATATGCTTTATTTAAACAATTATTTGGACATCGAACGTATTTCTTTAAATAAATAAAGAAGGTTTTCCACTACATGTAAACTCAGTTGTTACGCAAGTTTTTACTAGAAAGGCTAAAGAAACAATGGAATATAAGCTCTACAATTTACTGAATATCATATAATTCATGTTTCTCCATTGGCAGGGAGGAAAGATATACAGTATTCTATAAGACCCCCTAATCACAGAAACCAATTAAAGGTTTATTTGTAGGTTCACCCTATCATTCAAATGTTGATACTATTTGCTATTCTAAACTGGGCATGGCTGCTTATCTCACATTATAAATGATTTCAAGGTTGTTATAATTTGAAATGATAAGATTATACCTCTTTCACTCGTCCGATGCTAGATGTGATACAACTATGTAGCCAGGGTTGCATTTTATTCATCTCACGGCGTTATAAACCAGGTGATAATAATATTGAGAAAGATAAAGTTAACCCCTTTAACTCTTCTGATGCTAGATGTGATACAAATTTGTAGCCAAGGTTGCATTTACATTCATCTCACGGCGTTATGATCCAGGCGATGATAATAATATTGAGAAAGATAAAGTAAACCCCTTTAACTCTTCTGATGCTAGATGTGATACAACTCTGTAGCCAGGGTTGCATTTACATTCATCTCACGGCGTTATGAACCAGGTGATAATAATATTGAGAAAGATAAAGTTAACCCCTTTAACTCTTCTGATGCTAGATGTGATATAACTTTGTAGCCAAGATTGCATTTACATTCATCTCACGGCGTTATGAAATTCTAGGTGAGATTTAATGGGACTGTTAATGGTAAACCGCTTTCACTCTTCAAGTGCTATATGTGAGATAACTATGTAGCCTTGCTTGCATTTTCATTTCCTCTAGATTGTAGAACATAAACTTTCTCCATCCAATCCCTAATATAACACCCAAACTCCTTCAAATCCATTTTAACATTATCCTCCCAACAACGTCTCGGTCTACCAATAGGTCTTATATCTTTAGGTTTCCCAAATAAAATGTTGAGTTCATCTCTGACAAGACGTGTATTAATCACAACTTGTGAATGTGAGGAATGCCAGGCCTCTACCGTGGTTCGGATTCCACGTTAAACTGTAGGTCCTCCATTTCATCTCACAATCACCCTACCATTACACATTAGCGTAAGTGCGTATAACCCGAACGGGTAGTAAGACGCGGTGCTAATAACAATAACAACAACAATAACAATCATTGTGTAAAGGGGAGACCCACATTAATTTTCACCATTGATTTATTTATTGGCCATTCTGGGAATCAAACTCGGGACCTTTATCTTAGTATGCTGGTGTACCACTGACTTGATATGAGGTGCAGGATAGTCGCTTTGTCTTAACTGATGTTACAATAATTATTGGTTTATTCGATGAAGACTACCAAAAAAGAACGACAAAACTGTTTTTATTTTTGTCTGAGTATAACGTGGGTTCATCTGTGATAAATCACCTGTTAGTTTGTTCAGTTAGTGTCTTTACGCTGGTAGTCCATTGCTCTATCGGGAGGATTTATGATGGAGAAACTTAATTAGATACTGTGCTATGGCGAGAGCACGACCCGGAGCTAAGCACGATGCCAGGGATGGAGGGGATAAGGCATCACGTGGTTACGTGCCTCTAGGTTGAAACGGGAAATTGAAATAAGTGAGAGCTTTTGTATTGAAACAAATAAGTGAATAGTTCTTAAAAGATGCAATAAAATCTCTACTAATAGTTAATACTCAAAAGTAATGTTAGTTTTAGGTCAAAAAGCGGAGCCCTTACCACGTATCTAAGTAATAATAATATGTCAGTCATAATATGAAAATAAATACAATTTTTATGTCAAACTCATAATTTTGAATGGAAGAGGATTTGAGATAAATTTAGTGTATTTGTAATGTTTATAGTAAAATATTCTTTATTGAACCAAATCAATAAAAAAATTCTAAATATTTAACATTTAGTTTAATCTGATAAGTACAGTAATCTCATAATTATCGAATATATTTTGTGCAAGGCGTAGTGGCACTTGTCAACAATTAGGTTTTTTAAATAAAAAAAGCCTTTGTTGAATTCCACGATGATGGTAGCAATCTGAACTACCTATCATCGGCAAATCAGACTAGATGTGTATGACTTTTAGTTTTATAAAGAATGTTCGGAAACTCATGGCCCAAACTGCACATATAGCTTGTTTGAACCAAAAGTAATACAAAATCCCTATACACTTACGTCCGAAAAAACTATGCTAATATTATTAGATTGTGTTCCAAGTTTCGGCGTACAGTGCCGGGAGAGCAAGGTTGTTCAAGCATGCGTGTACAACAGGTTGCATAGGAATTAGGCGTGCGGCACTGCACATGTAATAATGGCAAGCACTTTATGTGATGTAGGGCCATTAATGATGACCATTATAAAGTATTCCCATTTATAGATGATCTGGTGTGTTATTTATTATTAATTGTGTTATGTTATGCTGCGTGCTCCAATATGTCGAGGTGTACAGTACCTTACTCCTATGCAACCTGTTGTACAAGCATGCTAGAACAGCTTTTCTCTCCCACCACTGTACGCCGAAACTTGGAACACAATTTAATGGTCTTAGCATAGTTTTCCGGATTTAAGTATGAAGGGATTTTGTATTACTTTTGGTTCAAACAAGCTGTATGTGAAATTTGGGCTATGAGTTTCCGAACACCCTATATATTTCCGTAAACTCGGTTATTTTGTGTAAATAATTTTTTAAATTAATAATTGAGAAAGATTGTGTTCAAGACTAACACATCTTAAACAACTATATTAAGGACACCACTTCCTGAAGATGAATACATTCAACTTAAGTATTTTTTATGAAACTTACATTCTTAAAGCTTCAAAACTACTAAAACAAATCTCAATCATATTGGGATGTTTTGTTGTGAATATTTTTTAAAAAATACGGTATTTTTCTAAATGTTACTGAATTTTAATTTTTAAATTAAAATTAATCTTCTTTAGCACTTAGCTTCACTGAAAACGAGCTAGCTTTACTTGTTTCACAACTACTTTTAACACCATAGAATTTTAATAAAAGGTTCTTAATCCTATGTGGATGTTTTGATCACTTTCCACTTCATTTTGACGTTAATAAGATTTTTGAATAACAAACCACTGGACAAATAAAAAATTGTGTTTCTGAATGTGTGAAATGCAACCTAGTTTCCTGTTAAGAAACCCCCTGAATGTTTTATTGGGAATATTAGTAATTGTTTAAAATATATTAGATCTAAGCTTACACTCACTCTTGATTTAATTAATACATTTACTATGTCAATTCTTTCCAAATATATATTAGAATCCAGAATAGTCTAAGAATTTGAGGAGGATGGATTGTAGCTTAACACAATATGATGACTATGTTTACGTAATAAAACACAGCAAAAATATCATTTAAATTAATGAAAAATAAACTTTAATTTTACAAAATTTTAGGCTTAAAGTAACTATTTTAAAAACAGATTTTATTTTGTGGTTAAAATCAAAGTAGAATTTGTTTCTAACAGGAACAATCTTGTGTTCCTCTTACGTACATTACGAACATTGCGTGCACTAAACACATTACTCTCATTACATATACTATGTGCATTATGTATAATACGTGCATTGAATAACAAGCAATAGCTACAATCAAAATTTCTTCAAATTTTATATTTTTATTTGACAGTAACAGCATGACAAACTTCCAGACCTCCGGGTGGACAGAAAGAAGGAATGTTGAATAATTGAATTAAAACAGAGCCTCAATGTGCCTAGACAAAATTTTTGTACTATCTAGCTTCCACTTGAGTACTAAAGAAATACTATCTTTCTACCAAATTTAACCTAATATTTTTTTTTAAATTAACATTCCTCTAGATTCTTTAAAAAAATATTAGTCTATTAGATTTTTAATGTTTAATATTCATATAAAGTTGTCCATCATAAAGATCTCACCAATGGAAAAATGGTTTCATATTACTATAATGAGTTTTATACATTACAAACAAATAAATTGCTTTTATTTAGAAACTCTCAGAGCTTTAAAAGTGAACATAATTATCCCATAAATCTGAAATTGTTTACTTGTGTATATCTTAAAAACATTTTAACAAAATAGTGCCTTAATATGTGGTGAGAGAGAGGGATAGAGAGAGAGAGAGAGACCTGTAAAACATTTAGAAAGAAACACAACACGGTGAATTAGCCGTGACTAAAGAATTTACCTTTCCATCAAAAATAAACTAGTTAATATGACACTGGGGTCTTACACCATCTTCTTAGCGAAGCGTGTGAACATTTTTTTAAAAGAATGCTTAGCCCATATTATCTCATCAAATGAGAAAAAATCTGAAACGTGTTAAAAACAATTTTAAAGTAAAAGTAATAAAATTCAGAATATAAGCCGCTACTGTTTCATCAGATTAAGAGATTTACATGGATATGTGTCCATTAGTGAACGGGCTGGAAAACCCATCATGCTCCATTAGAGGATATTTTGAAAAGTACAAGATAGACCCATTAGATAACTTAATTTCCTTTTTATAAGATATAATATGTTTCAATAGATTATTTATTTAATAACATAAGCAAAGCATTTTTCTCTTATCATGATTTGAAAAGAAAAAATATATATAATTTCAGGAAATCTATGAAAAATTAAAGTTCATATCCTGATAGCCACTTTGTTGGGCGCATGATACTCTCGCGGTAGACTCGACTGCTGCTGACGAGGGAAGATTTAGGTTCGAATCTCAGTCGGGTGTATAAAGGGTGGATTTCCCTTAATTACTTTCCACTCTCCCTCCCCACAAATGTGGGTTCACTTAATCTATATTCAACCTTTCCCATTCCTTACTCATTAGTGTAATTAGTACTTAGGCGTATAACCAGAACGGGTAGTAAGACATAGTCCTATGATTTAACTTTTAATTTTTTTGTAGTATTTCTAATGAGAGAGGCAGTTTTGGATTCTCAAAACAACTAAAACATTCCATGGTTCTTAACATTTTATTGTGTGACCCTATTCAAAAATAACTGTATTTGTTTAAGGAACGATATATTTATGTTTCCTTACATTTACTTTGCATTTATGACTGAGCAATTTCTTGTGAAACGTTGATAAGATAGAACCAAATTCATATGTTCCTGATTTTTAAAATTTCCCACTTTTAATCTTATAGGAAAGTGATCATTCCTCTCAACTCAATTTAGTCGTAAAAAAATTTTTTTTAACAACAAAACACTTCTTATAACTTGATATTTATGGACATATACAACTTCTATAGAAACTCTCTTCGGTAGAAAGAAATCCTTCGCAGGCTAAATATATTAATTTACTGAAAGAAATCTTGGAAAGGTTTAATGGACCCAAATATAGATCCTACCGATCTACAAATATTATTTGGTGTGTGTTGGTTAATCTTTCACGCAAAAACCTGCACTGATTGTGTTTAAATTTCTTACGAACATAGCTAGGTAGTCCGGTTGATAAAATTAAAATTAATAAAAATGTACGTCCACCATTTATTTCAATATGGTGGGTAAAAACATTACAATTTGGACTTTTTTATCTGTTTATTTCTAAAGTATTTTCATTGTACCAACTTTAAAAGGTTCCTAGCTAAATTGTGTAGATCTTGTGGCCATCTTTAAAAAACAGTTCGTCTACGGAACACTGCTTTCTAGCCCATTCTTAGCTCTAGTTCCTAAACTATGGTAAGTTGGGTCGTAACGAGTAATAATAATATTCATATAAATTATGTTGCTGAAGAAAATCAGGGGATGAAGGCATAGTCGAATTATAAAACACATCCGATGCGAAGATGTATTTTTATCAAGTAAAATATAGTAGTGATATATTTAAATAAAATATGTATAGTATATTATCTAAATCAAAAACAAACACACATTATTTAATATCATCATAAATATAATTGTTGCGCAGTCATATAAAATAATTCATGTGAATCTCCCACCTTCATATTCAACGTTAAATCCAGAAAATAATTCAGATTCACCTTCACAAAAACCTAATAAATTTCTATTAGTTTCGTAAAAATCAATTATATTCAAACCAATCTAATAGGAGTAATAATAATATAAGGGTCCCGGGCTGTATTCCCAAATCCAGGAGTCATTTTTACAATTTACGAATATTATACCTAATGCCGTTACACTCGTAACCTAACTATAATTTCCATCCTCAAAGTATCGCTATTCATACACCTTTAATTGTACAACTTTTAGATTTATTCCAATAGTAATTAAAGTATAATTTTTATATTTTAATTAATACAATAAATTAAATCTCACGGTTTACATACAGAGCCTATAGGCACAGATTAATTTATTTAAAATATACTTTAAAATACAAACTTTTCGATCAACATTTATCACGCTATACTGTATTGTTAGGTATTGAAAATATCAATCAAAAGTGACAGCTTCAGAAAATATTATCTGATGTAATAATACGTGAAATTAATAGACCCAATTACTTTTATAGCTGTCATAAAAGGACATTCGTGTGAGAATAGGACTGTAGTCACTTTGTGATGTAAAAGACGGATCGTAATTTTGTCCTGCTAAGTTTACACTAGGCTAAACGCAAGCAAGCAAGCATCCAGTTTGCGAGGTTATTTCCCCTGGAAATGACCACAACGTGGATCAACGCTACGAACTCTAGAGACGACCCCGCGGCTAAACCCCGGTCCTCAACTGTTTCACCAAACATGGCGCCACTCCCCAGGTACAGCGGCAGGGATACCAACTAATTACCAACCACCGCTCGTTTAATTAAATGGTCCTTTTAGGACAAAGAAAGAGACTGTGAAACATTTTGAAACATTTTGAAACCATTTGGGATGTAGGTGAAGTTGTGTATATTTGTGTATGTCATTCCGGGGGTGGTTTTGGATAGAGGAAAATTACCCTTTCATCTGTTCACAGATGACGTCACATTCGAGTTACCTGTAATTATTCTCGTTGATCTCAGCCTTATTTTAGTAAATTCATTACAGGAGAAATAATTTTATTCTGATAGCTTATTTACAGAATCTATTATTGTTGTACAGGTATTTATAACATTATCTGTAATTATTTTGAACCTATATAAAGCATTTAATAAACAATCAAAGAAAACTTAGTTTCGATGACTCTACTTATGAGGAATTTAAAATCACAGTTTTTATACAAACAAGGAAAAGAGGATTACACCGTTTCAGGAAAGTAGGAAGAGCTGAATATATATTTATTTAACCTAGACAAGCACCTTTCATGGGACAGTAAATCTCCTACATAGAAGAGTTTATTGTCAGAATCAGGGCCTTTTAAAGATGAAGATCTTCAGCAGATCCTCTATAAACCAACTTTAGAAACCCTCATCCAGTTCCGGGTTTGTCTATCCCACCGTAGTTGAAACATTAATAAAAAATGAAACATTTGTCCTGTGATGGACCTCCAATCAATAGGGCTTTTAATATCGAGATGAAATACCTCAGATCCTGGATCGGGTGGAAGGGAAGAATTGACCTTGACATTTTTTAAGGTTCACTGTGGTGAAGGACGTCAGGAGTTCAGCCTTAGGGATCGCTTGACTATGAAGCTACTAGGTTGACCAGTAGACACCTTGACTGAAACCGTGGGTGCACTACTATCCAATTAGTGTGCTGACTGATCTGAAAGTGCTCACTTTCTCCCACAATGGCACAGATGACCGTACTAGGGATCTAGCTGCCCTCACAGATGTCTAACCCAAAGTTGAAGTTTCCGGAGACCCACCAACATGGAGGCACGCTGCACGAATTTGATCGGTGAGCCCCTGGAGAATAGGTACAGGAGTCACTGGATAGGGTACATCCAGCTTCAAATAGCGCTCCAAGACAAAGGATCCTGACATGACGTCGCAGGGTGTGTGAATTAGGATATACTTTATACAACGACGATATTCCCCGATTACAGGCCCTTAAGGCTTTATCAAAAAATAGTTACAGCCATTGTATTTCCTGTGGCCTTGTCATCATACTTAACATATATTATAATACTCAACCAATACCATCATTGCCTCCATCTCCTCCTTTAAAGGGCTTCCCAAAACCTTTATCAAATTCCTTCTAAAGGATCTCAGCCAAAAAGTTTCCTTACGTGATTTCTAAAACTTTCTGTTTGATTCACCTGTATCATAAACAAACACATGAAGATTTTTCAAAGGGTGAATCCTAATGACTTAACCAAATTATCACCATTCGACTTACCACAACAACATCTAGTAAAAGATATATAGGATATTAGACGAACCGGCCAGCTCAATAGCAGAGCATTGGCACGTAAAACCAAAGGACATGGTTTCGATTTCTATGTTCATGTCATAAATTTGCACCTAATTGAATTTGCACTCATTTCATTTTGTAACATTTAAATAAGACTCTTAATATACTTTATAGTTCGGGTAGGTTAGGTATTTAAAGCGCCACTTCCTTCAAGTGCCCTCCAACTTCCTTCAAGTATCCTCTCTACTTCCTTCAAGTGTCCTCCAAGTATTCTCATTTCTAGTTTTCCCTCTTGTGGAATCATTTAACTATTATTTCACGCTTTCTGTTGTCTTAAAGTTGAGAGCACACATCGATATAGTCCTAGCCAGAATGAAGTGGAAGATTCTTTCAGCATTCCTTTTATCAGTTATCATTCCGGTTTATTATCAATTTAGACTCCTTCATAGTTCCCCTCCAATCTATGATCCTCTTATAAGATACAGAACTTCCTTACTCCCCTATCCGTCTTACAATCATTGAGCCGACAGGTAATCTCCTCTCCACCAACTATCCTACCCCTTAAGATCATCTTAATCGCTTTAACTTGTCAAATTAATTCTTAACGATTCCCAATTTGTTCAAAAAGTGAAGATTCTTGTCCTCTTAAATGGATCCCAAAACTTGATTTATATAATCTTACCGAACCGTAGCCGTAGACACTTCCTGTCTTCTTTCAATATTATCTTACTACCCCCAACTCTCCCCCCCCCTTTTTTTTTGGACCAGTTACTTCCTCCACCTCAGTCGAGAAAGCCTCCTAAAATAGGGTTCCAAACATAAAACCCGGTCATGAAGCCAGATCATGATAGACTTTGTAAGCTCAACATATGGTTCCACGATAACCGTACCAGCGAGAAAACAAGGTCAAAGATAAGTTAAGGTGCGGCAGAAGGGAGCGCAAGTATTTTAACAGTTTTTATAGAATTGGTAACTTTTGGCCAAAATAAATAAAATATTTCTCCAGTAGCAACATAGAGTTTAGTTTTATGCACATGCTAATATCAACAGATCTTGAATATCTGTCAAGAATTTCCTGAAATTTTGTCAAAACATTTTAAATAAAGAGGAAAGGTTTTGACAAAATTCCAGGAAACCCTTGACAGATATTCAAGATCTGTTGATATTAGCATGTGCATAAAACTAAACTCTATGTTGCTACTGGAGAAATATTTGATTTATTTTGGCCAAAAAATGTCAATTCTATAAAAACTGTAAAATTATTCGTGCTCCCTTCTGCCGCACCTTAAACAGTTTCATTTAATCTAATTATAAATAAATTTTGAAAATAAATCTATTTATAACATGACGTACTTCTCGTTCTAACTATTACTTACGGAGCCCGCCTTGGTGGCGTAGTTAACTAACGCGCTAGTTTCGTGTAGAGCCAGACTGCTGAGGACGGGGAGATCAAGGTTCGAATCTCGGTCGGGTGAACTGGGGTTGGTATGTCTTAAAATTGTTTTCAACTATCACTCCACGCAAATGCGGGTTCACTTCCTCTAACTTCAACCCTCCCAATTACTAATCAATTAGCGTAATTAATACTTATGCGTATAACCCCAACGGGTAGTAAGACGTGGTGCTAAGTAAATATATATATTACTTACGAAATTAGTATAGATAAATAAAGGATTCTATATTCTTACCATGACATTTTAATATAGAATTTGTATCACCAAAAATATGACTACCTGGAAATCACTTTAGTTTTGACCAGTTTATTCTAGAAACCTGCAAAAGTTTTAGCACCAATTTTGATAACCAGCAATTTTTTTAATCAATATTATAATAAAATTGATAAAAAAAATTAAACTCATAAGCTAGTAAAGGCAATATTTTAATTTTTTGCATAAACATTGTTGATACTTTTGCTCGGTTACTAAAAATGTAGTAAACACCTTTGTGCGTCCCCTCAAGGTGGTCGCTTGATTTATTCCCCTTTGAAGACTTTTTTAATGTTTAAAGATCATAGAAGATACTATTAATTTATTCCAAAATTCTGTAAAACTTTAACTTTAATTATTAGATATTTTATAATATTAATACTTAAATTATTAAATAAGAAATTTTTCAATAAAAGTATTTTCCAAACTGAAGTTTGAAAAATAATTTTTCAATAAAAGTATTTTCCAAACTGAAGTTTGAAAAAGCAAAAACATATTCCTGGTGAATATTTTGCCTACAATTAAATTCATTTTAATAATTATTGTGTTCAATGAAAATCCTTGATATTTGGTTATAAATATATATTTTAGACAAATTAAGAGTAAATCTATACAACATATTCTTAAAATGATTTAGTGATTCAGTAAAGGGTCGAGTAAAGGAACTAATTTGTAACAAAGATCGTTCGGATAGTCAAATTTTTGGGTTAGTCAAACATATATAAACCGTACTAATACCACGGGAAATCAATTATTATAGGAAGACCGTTCTTCGTAAATAGAACTTGACTTGCCATAATTACATAATATTACTATAGTAGGGAACAACATAAAAATAAATGATATTGAAGTGTTTTAATGGATATCCGTATATTAAATTCAAGTTCGAATGATTGACGTTTCGGATAACTGACATTATGTTAATTGACGCTACTAAGTATTTTGAAATAGTTTAATTTAAGAGGTAAGTTTTGTTTGTTGGATTTTATGAAATGGTGCCTGTATTATTAGTGTGGAGAGAGGGTGTGAAAACAAACATCAACAACTGGTTCCAGCCTGTGGCAAGGTTAGTTTATCAAAATGCTTCAAACTTTAACCATTCCTGCGCTTTTAACCACTTCCGTTTTTCTCCTCTCACTTGTACACTCTCTGTTATCTGTTCCTCTGATCCCTTTCTTAGTGTCCCTTGTGTTTCCCTACATACTTTATCTCCGTCACTCTCAATCCTCCTCATGATACTTGTGAGCCTCGTGAGTCCTCAGAGCAGGGTATGAAAATCACAGTTATAAAAATAATGTTTTAACCCTCTTCAGGACATCCAATCACTATTAAAACCTTAATATCCCCGGCCAGTGTTTTGATCCTTGGTGAGTTTGAGAGTACAAAATCTAGCAACAATGCCAAAATAGCATATTTATGATATCAAGGATAGAGAGAGAGCTGTGATATTCTGGGCTATTTTATTGTTACTTATCAATTTTTGCGTATTATTTTGTCAAATAATTTAAATTTTTCAACAATTAGACTTATTCATATGACTTTTTCTTCTTAAATTTTATATAATAATTAGGTTTATGTTCTATTTTTCTTACTGAAGATGAATTTTCTTTATAATATAGTATTTATTGAATTAATTTGTACAAACACACTTTTTATATAAAAACAAACCAAAATATATTCGATAAATCAATTTCCATCAATATATGAGTAATACCTGTTAATAACCTATATATATATATATATATATTTCTGAGGGGCTAAGTGCTATACTTAGCTTGCATTCCGTAGAACTTTCAGTCTTATACGTATTTTTATACGTATTTATTGGTTTTAATTACGTGTAGTTTTTACCCCCAAATTAATATTTATGTCTCATTTACGTATTATTGAAAGATGTTTTAAGCCATTCTAAACAGTTCCAAACAGTTTATGGGAAATCAAACAGAGAAAGTATACTGTTTTAATGTTTGAAACATAGTTAATTTCATGTAAAATTATAGTCAAATAATTATATTTTAGTAATAAGTGTATGAATACCCTCACTGAAACAGTTATCTACAAAGAGATAAAACACCATGAGTGTCTAGGTACATTCACTGGATTTATTTATAAATTATTATTATTACTATTTATAGGCAGACTGTTCTAAGAAACATCTTAACAAAATGGACTTTCTGAAGCTTCGTGTTGAGTAACACAATCCTGTCTAGCTATTTAAGTCGTTAAGACAAACTGTTTAATTCCAATAACTAAAATATATGATGAAAAGCTCAAACGTATTTAGTTCAACCTTTGAAAACAAATAATACATGAACTATTTTTTTTATATTAATGTTTCATTGTACTTTATTTTATTTTATATATGTTACACGTTTGGCTGTTTTATTCCGTGGCTCAAAACTTTTAAGGTTATAAAAATATAACTTTAAGGAAACGCCATCATTATCTTAGTTAATAATAATTAAGTAAACCAATGTGAAAAATTATTTAAAGTGCATAAGGTCATAATTATATTCCAATGTCAGCTCCCTAGATCTGAGTTTAGTTTGTGAGTTGAGCTCAATAGTGCTTTGCCAACTCTGCCCCACAGGGTGTGTTTATATTTAGTTAAGGACATCTTGGCTCTAAATTTAAAAAAAATTAATTCGGGATACTTGCATTTAAGTACATTAATGGATTAAGACGATGAAGGTAGGATACATATGAAATTTTGTAATTTTTTGTAAACATAGAGTGAGAAACCATTGGTAAAAAAACTGCAATTATTTGAATCAACCAGACTATATGAATTTTATACTTAGTTCACTTCTCTGACGACGTCCACTGTTTATAACGTAAATGCTATAACACGTACTAATATAATACATAACACATTGATACATTATGTAATATATTCATAACTCATGTGATTATAAAATAATGACTCATGAACAAACTAATCTTTTAAAATTTTTGACTCTTCATTTTATTAAATATAGTTATAGCTCTACGCCACATCTAAGAGCTTAAAGGATTAGGAAAAGTTCCACTTTCAAGATGATACCTCACCAATTACTTGGATAGAAGATGGAAGGCTAAACTTTTAAAGCTTGTCCCCTAAAATAAACATTTTTAGTACAATATGCTTCCTTGTTAAGAGCCATCATTGCTAACAGCTCATATAATGTTTTAGTTATATTAATAGAGAAATAAATAAATCATATGAGAGTTGCATGAGAAAACAATAAACAAGCATTAAGATATTTTTTTCGTGTTCAATTAATTTTACTTGTTACATTTATTTTTGGCAGATTTTACAATGCTACAAAAGTCACTTCTTTAGAATAAAACCATATGTTTGTTACTTGATAAGTACACTTTTAATATGAATGTATACCTTTAGAAATTTTCGATTATATTTTAGCTAATTTTAAATTATTGTAAAAAGCAAGCCCAAATATTTGTGTGTACACTTTGCTCCATGAATCTGAAAGGCCAGATGACGTCACAATTTAAAATATATAGTATTTAAAAAATGTGTCTCATTACAAGAGCCTATAGTATGTGCAGATATAAATATATTTAAATACAAGCAATGCATTCAAAAACGCAAGGATGAACCTTGATTATTTGTTTAATAAATATTACTGAGTGAGTTTTAATTTGTCAACATAGAGAACTAAAATAAAAATGAAAAGCATACACATTAAATTCAAAACCCGTTTAGCCACAATATGTTAATTAATCATCTAAAAATGGAGTGACAGAACCTCGTCTTGAAGTAACTTTCACTGACAGGATGGCGTGATTGAGTGTTTAGGAGATCATACTAATGAGATAACAATGGTAAGACCTTGGAGGTTTGATAAAATACCGAGGGACTATATTTTTATTAATACATTATTTAATTGGTGTTTGGTTAGATTGATTTGAAATGTAGTTATTTATTATAGTTAAGGGTTAGTAGTTCCATACTTATTGAATTATTATTATAATAACACGAAAAAAACCAAAATTTTGGTTCAAAGCAAATTAAATTTAAACACACTAAGAGCGAAACACAAATTTTTGAATGTTTTAGGAAAAACCAGATAAAGGCCTATTCAATATATAAGGAGTTTGGAATAAAATTGTTCAATATGAACGATTGGGATCGAACCACGTTAATGAAGTTTAAAGTCGGATGCTCTATCCGTGTAGCAATTTCTGCTGATGAGCGGCAAATAACATTATTTAACTTTACGGAAATACCATCAGAAACACTTTGTTTATAAATAAACTAAAATATAAAAATTTTGTTTGAAATTAAACACCATGAGCACAATTCAAATTGAAGAGCCCTGATAATGATTGATATCGAAACAATTGATGATGATTAAAATTAAAGAGCCGTGATGCTGATTGATATAGAAACACCTGCCATGATGTTGATTGATATCAAAACACCTTGATGATGATTAAAATTAAAGATCCATATTATGATTGATATCGAAACACTTTGATGATGATTAAAATTAAAGAGCCGTGATGGTGATTGATATAGGAACACCTTGATGATGATTAAAATTAAAGTCATGATTCTGATTAATATCGAAACACCTTGATGATGATTAAAAATTAAAGAGCCGTGATGCTGATTTATATCAAAACAACTTGATGATGATTAAAAAAATTAAAGAGTATTGATGCTAATTTATATAGAAACATCTTGATGATGATTAAAAATAAAGAGCCATGATGCTTATTCATATCAAAACACCTTAATGATGATTAAAATTAAAGAGCGATATGATGATTGATATCGAAACACTTTGATGATGATTAAAATTAAAGAGCCGTGATGCTAATTTATATCGAAACATCTTGATAATGATTAAAATTAAAGAGCCATGGTGCTTATTGATATCAAAACACCTTGATAGTGATTAAAATTAAAGTAACCTGATGGACATTTACACGAAAACTCCCTGGGGACGATTAAAATTAAAGTAGTCTGATGGTTAGTTAAATTAAAACAAATTTGGATTATTAAGGGGGATGATGTTATTAAATTTGAAACATCTTGTTGGTAATTGAAACCAAGCATAATGATGTTGATTAAAGATAAGCCAGCCTGATCGTGGTATAAATTAAAACACCTCAACAACAATTAATATTAAAACAGCCTTATGATGAATTAAATGAAAACATTTTGATGGTGATAGTTCAGCAAATAAAAATGTTATCAATAATATGGAAACACCATCCTAGATAATAAAATTGAATTATCTTGAGGATGATTAAAATTGGAACAGCATTAGGTTGATTAACACCTAAACACTTCAAAAGCGATTGAAACATAAACAACATAGTTGCTGTTGAAATTGACACATTACTCTCAGATCCAGGTGACAAATCAATAGACCGAGACACTACCAACATTAAGGACTTGCATGACAGTGTTTGACCTACGGGTATCAGTTAGGCCCCAGTTATTGTGGCGGACATCCGGTTCCTTTCAGAGAGTCCTGTCGCCAAGTGTCTCAAGATGGCGGTTTTGTTGGTTGTATCCTTGCAGAGAAACTGGTGGGACGGAACGCCAGCAAAGTGCTTGCCGTGGACGACCACACGAGGGCGTCATCCTCCTCCTCCTCTTCTGCCGCGAGTCTGGACAAGAGGGAGCAGACAGGGAGCGGGGGGGAGCGGCTCACACCCCCTCCGGACTCTCAAGGGGGAGCAGGTTAGACCCAATACGAGGCGATCACACCCTGGATTTGTTAAAACTATCACGTAGTTTAACTTGACATTTTGTTTAACCCCAATTCACCGCTCGTATACAAAAGATTAGTTTTTGTGATTTTCTTTTATAACCGTGCACGTTTGGGTACATTAATTACTTTGGTTTCTTAGGCACTACAACTGTTTTAAATAGGCAGGAAAACAGCCATTAAAATATGGTACCGAGTCACCCAAACAAGCACTTAAGGAAATAAATGGTGCAGTGCACCGCACAGACTTTCTCCCGCATCTGCCTTTAAATACATTTACTAAGAACTCGTAGGATATACTAAACGAAATATTAGGTATATACATTGTTGTAGAAATACTACACCAAAGATAATAAATGTAATAATTTATACTGTTACTTTCTCTGTGGCATTAGGAACTGGGGACACTGTCACAGAAAATTTGAGAAAAGATAAATATATTTGTCCTCCAAAGAGCATAAGAATCAAATTCATTTTAAAATAACTGAATTAAAAAGTATATATATTTGCTTATAGCTCAGAAACTATTGGTTTTATAAAAATATTCCTATTTCAAATAAAAGATTTTTATTTTTAATAGTTCAACAACCTTACAATGATAAATTAGTTCGTATCTCAAATAGTTGTGGAGAAAAGATCAAAATTGGAAAATTTCCCCCACGTAAACTATCGTCAAAGTCATTTTCAGGATAAAATTAGAATTGCCATCCTGTTTATAATAATAAACAGTGTTATAGTTATACAATTTAACCAAAATCGTTGGAGCAAACTTTGAGAAAATCTATTTTTACTCTTTTTGTCCTTCAGTAAACTACCCTTAAATTTAGGGTTTGGTAAATATTAAAATAAAAAAACCAAGGGGGGGCTTATGAAAACGTCAGTTACCAAGTTTTAGACCAATTGGTAAAACAGTTTCGGACCTAGCCCAAGGTACTACAGACAGACGGCATTGCTCAAACAGCATTTTTGGTCTCATGGGGTAATTTTTTGGCGATCACAATACTTTCTCTATGAGGTGTCAAGAGAAAGTAATGCATATACACCTAATCTTTCTTTGTTTTATAATCAAGGTAAAGAAAAAGCAAACAAGAAAATGGCGCTTCCTATTAAATATATTCATTGAGTAAAGAAGAAGGTTGTAGAACTTTAGAAGAAGGATAATACATTTTGCATGAAGGTAGAGTGGGAAAACATTTCGGAAAAATCACCCTCAGCAGACCATACCAGATTCAATTCCCTATTTTTCTGTCCCTCGCGATCCAGTACAACACGAGAATTTTGCTTTAGTCAAGTAGGATTCAACCCACAAACATATTCCTTTTCAACGCTGTGCCTCCAAGATTGCTTGTGCATTAAGCAAGTTATGCATATTATAATACTCACATCTAGGAAAGATAGTGTGAAAGAGAGATAAGAAATGGCACTCCTATGACTCATATCCTTACGTCCAAGTCTCTCGTGACTAGCCCTAAATTTGGACCTGATTATTCAGTGTCTATCAATAAATAATACCTATTCTCTGTGATGTTTTCACATACCTGAGAAGGTACGAGTATCCTAGGTTGAATATTACTGCATTAGATTTTGCCCACCATTGATTAGGGTGGGTGATACCAAATATAAGGCCGTGCTTCAACAAACGAGCTCCCATTTACAATTGAATTTGTTTAAAACTAAATTTGAGAAGTATTTAAAAAATGTTTAAAGCACAATAGCTGTAAATATTTTAGTGTTTATAAAATGAATTTGAAATACATCATCTTTTTATGTAGAGCAAGGAAAAATTACGGAGACAAAGTATTTTCTTAAAATTTAAATTCTTGATATTGTTTTATGTGTGAGAACTTTTTTATATATATTTATAGGCCTACTTACTTATTCTTTGATATCAAGAACTAGAAAGTTAATCGCCACATTTACAAGTGTAAGAAATCTGGTTTGCCATTTAAACACTAAACATGGTTCTAGATTCTCCCATTCGCACTGGATGTTCTAGGACTTATATGTATGGATATAAAGGGATATTCGGATCTCCAGGTAAAATATTACACAAGCTAAGAGGTATCAAATTCGGAACCATATGCACCTGAGGAGTAGGCAACACACTCAGCAGACCATGCAAACCAACACAGGCATCCATCATACCTACCACTCCCTCCCCCTAATCACCAGACGATAACAGCGTAGCGGCAATTACCTGTTGTCAGACAATGCAATGTCAGTTACTAGTCTCAAGACGGATGGAAGTCCGTTTGCGACAAGGACTTCAACTCAGCGACAAAGACTTCCACCAGTCTGTTTACTCAAAAGAAAATGACTGTAACCTCTAAACACCCATACTTTTTGTAATATTTATACCTTTTTAATTTTGATCATTAATTTAAACTATACGACATCTTAGCTCAGTCGATAGCGTATCTGCCTACTGAACTACGGGTCCCGGGCTTGATTCCCGGCATGGCCAAAAAAAAAAATATCATTGGTGAAATGTGGGTTAACTCTTTAAGAGTGATAAATTAATGGTCGGGGATTGGATGTTGTGCTTGTCCTAGTCTTAAGTTAAATTATAAGGCATATGAAGCTACGACAGGCCTAGCAAGCCGGTAATGAAAAATATATGACTTGAATAAAAAAACTTATCACAGGCTGGAAACAGAAATGAATGTAAAAAAAAAATAGTTTAAACTTTATTAATAGTCACTTATCACCATAACTATCATAGAATATTAATAACAACCACGCTGTCCTTTAATGTAAAACTTTTTAATGTCAATTTATGTCTGCATATCATTTCATTTCACTGTAAATTAAGACAGTAAGATTGTAAGACAGTAGAGATTAAGACGCACGAAATACCATAATCTAATATCAACTGGGCTGATTATTATTATTTCCCTGGATCAGATAGTAGTAAAATGGTGAATTAGGTTGGTTTAACAGTGTTTCAACTCTTGTTCATTTGAGTAATTGTATGTGTTAAATGCTTGTTTAAGAGTATTACACCAAAAACTTCAGTAATATTTGATTATAAGCACAGTAGAGCCTTGATAGTCCAAAAGTTTGGTAATCCAAATGCACCTTAAATAAAATATGCCAAAATACAGATCTATTAAATTTAGAAAACAAGAAGCAACACTATTTAAAAGAAACGTTTTAACGAGCAAAGCACATGAGCCCCATGCTACGATTATTTTAATTAGTGAATTTTTAGTCATTATTATTATTATTATTATTATTATTATTATTATTATTATTATTATTATTATTATTAAGTAATTAGATTTTTATCAAAATACTACACAGTCTATCTTTTTGCGACTTAATCCTTAGCATCGGTAAAAAAAAAAAGATTGTTCTGTACTTTATTATATAATATTCTATTTGTCTTGTTTATAAAATAAAATACATACTTGCTAAAGAATTGATCATCCGAACCACCCCCGGTCCCAATTAATTCGGATTATCAAAGTTATACTGTAGTAGTAATTTTGACTTCACAATAATTGTGTCTTATTTTCAACTCGTGCAAACGTGAAACATACACTGCCATTGTTCTGGAGTGAGTTAACGAGGCCTTACAAAGTTAACATATTTTCTCTCTTCTCGTCACAAGTATCATGGGAGCCGAGAAACCGGCTGTTGTGGAAGAAATCAATATTAATCCAATCTTAAATTCTATATTGAATCGAACAAGAATTTCACCAGAGAAATAATGATACATGAAAAGAAGTTTTATCGCCTGAAAAGCCGAGAGAGATTTCCACAACTAAAGACGATCGGGAACAATACAAAAGGCTAAACAATGTTCGTCTTTTTGGAATCTCTGTGAGTAGCAGATAAATCACAGATTTTTTATTATTGGACATATTTCTCAACAAACTTAATATTTAAGAATCAAATATCAAAAGCTATTATTTATGCTTTTGATGCTTTTTCCAACCACCTAGTCGAAGATGGCCGCGTTATCTGATAGCTCGTGATCTAATAAAATCACACATTTGTAGCCGACGATTTTCCGCACGTCCATCATAGAATCTGCCTTAAAATATGAGTGAAAAATTGTTAGCTCACTGGTTAGAGCATTGGCGTACTAATCCAAAGGTCCCGGGTTCAATTCCGGTGTCCAGGTGTCATTTTTAAATTTTCAGAAACTTAATATTGCTAATATAGGCTTGGACGACATTTATATAAGTCATCGAATAAGATCAAAGCACTCGACCCAACCTAGTAATATTATTGTTAGATTTGTGTTCTACAGAAAGCACAGTGAGGCGTTTCGAAGCATGACAATATTTTAGAGCACAAAAAATGAATATATATTGTAGGCTTGAGATAAGTTAAACATACTTTCACTCCTTATAATGTATACTAAGAACACTCAAAAAAAGATCTTAACTATGGATACAAAGCACTGTTGAATAAAGTTATCTTTAAATCCAAGGAAATATTTTAGTAACAATACAACAACCTCGACTTTCAACCAAAGTATAATCCTAAGATATAGAGGATATGGCTATTCTTTAGTTTCAGTGTACAGCTGTACGATTTGTTATTTACAAGTTAATTAAGTTAAAATTTTAAGAGTGCCAGAAGTTATATTTTTCTGAGATCATTTGTTTTACTATTGAAGAAACATTAGTCAGCATTATTCATCTCGAACATCTTCAATCATTCATCTCGAACATCTTCAATCATTCATCTCGAACATCTTCAATCATTCATCTCGAACATCTTCAATCATTCATCTCTAACATCTTCAATCATTCATCTCGAACATCTTCAATCATTCATCTCGAACATCTTCAATTATTATATCGATTTTTATCATATTGTAAAAAGACTAATTCAAATCACCACAATTAACTTTCTTTAGTTCGTCCAAAATACTATACACATAGTTTTCATGATACAACACTTTAGGGTAGATAGGTGGGTGTGAATGGAGAAATTTGATATTAGGAACCCATATACAGAAAATATTTCTTCTAAATGGAAAAGCGCAGGGGCAGGTAGGCAGCTGATATAATGATGCGACACATAATACATTGACACGTACATTTATTGCTCAATATTACACACGTGATCAGAAGATAGCAAGTTCATAGTAACTGTTCAAACTAACGCTCATCACGCGTGGTGTGCAGTACCGTATCACGTTGTGACGAACACCTTCAAAGATGGCCGGTGTGGCCTCTTGAAACCTGGGTGTGTGCACTGGTCATCTTATCCCCGTATCTTGCCTTGCTACTGCGGGGGAACCGGTTTTCCACAGGTGCTGTTCCAGTTGTGGATACAGTCTGTACGGGTATCGTGTATGGTACAAGCTGTCCTTTCCTGAAATTTCTAGGCACTTCCCGATGTACGAACAGCAGGTCCGTCTGCTCAGTAGCTTCCCTAGAGCAGCAGTGAGTTAACTGGAACAGCCAGTAAACGTGCATGCAATGATACACTCCAGTTACAATATTTGGTGTTACATATTTTGCCCCTGCAACTTTCCATCGAGATTTCCGCCTAGAAGGAATCTTCTCTCTATATTGGTACCCTATATCAAATTTCTCCATTTACACCCACATACTTCCCATAAAATGTTGCATCATTTGTCCATTAACATCCTGTATAATGATCCTAAATATTGGACTTGTTAAAGTATAGAGGAATGCCAGGCCTCCACCGTGGTTTGGATCACACGTTAAACTGCAGGTCTTACATTTCATATTCACAATCACCCTACCATTACACATCAGCGTAAGTGCGTATAACCCGAACGGGTAGTAAGACGCGGTGCTAATAGTAATAATATTAAAGTATAAAAGTATGTCTGCGATAATACATGAATATTTTTCTAAAATTTGAGTGTATATATATATAAGTCATCCCACCATGTTTCACTTTATTTATGACACAGAATATATATAGACAGTGGCCTAATTTGTAGGACATAATTTATTATGTGCATCTCTTCCACCTTCCCTACGATAGGCCTAGCAAGCCGGTGGTGGAAAATATATGGCTTGAATAAAAAAGTTACCCAGGATACAGACCAAAAATAATAATGGATGTAATCTCTTCTACCTTTCATTAAACTGAAGCTTAGTAACTTAATATTATACACGTAAACTATAGGTATACAGTTTATGACAGGATCAAGGTAAACTCATCGTTCACGTAACGTCATGTTTTGAATTGATAACCATATCGATACAGCAAATTAAACGCTCACCTATACTCCATTCACGGTAGGAATTAATCTCTGGAAGGTCTTTTTTTCCTACCAATATCCTACAATATAATAGATTTCTGGTAGGGAAAAAGGCCTTTCAGAAAACAATTCCTACGCTGAACAGACCTTAACTTAAGAGCTGTCTATGGCAGAACTTTAACGTAAAATGAGCTAAGCCACGCGTTACCTTCTACCAATCATGTTGCGTAACGTCAGCGCTGATATTTAGTACTTCATTTGTTTGTTTAGTGTGTACAGACGACTTCTTAAGTATGATTTAGTGTGTCCACGTGTTGCGAACACTGAAATGGTGTGGCCTTTTCTTACACTTTATTTTGTAGATCCATAAGTTGTTATTTAATGTATTTTAAGCTTAATCAGTCATAAATTGTTGAGTTCTATTTTAAAGAACAATATGTTTTCAAACAGTCCTAATAAGCTGTTTGTTTTTTCATCAAGTTTTTACGTTACGTTAGTAATGATCGCACACTGTGTTTCTTTGATTATTCTTCTCATTATGTGAACGTCAATTTGATTTCCATCCCAACATTAGTGAGATAATTAAAATGTAATAGGGTTAATAGAGGTTACCCCTTCAGCTTAAAGTTTAATTCGCACATTGAAAACACTTTAAAATATAATCTGAACCTACCTTAAAAAACTATTTCTTAATTTTGGAGCTAGCTCTCTCTCAACATGCTGTTCTTTTTCCACCAAAACATACAATTCAAAACATATAATCAAAGACATGATATCAGACAAGACGTCAATTAAAGTACTCACACAGTGACTCCTGATAGATTCTAGATACGACAACCTGTGTTCAAGCCACGGAGGTGTTTGGAGGGGGGAAACCACACCCCTTCTCCCTTCCGTGGGAACCGAATCAGCCGGTGGAAGAATCGGTGGCCTTCCATTAGTTGACAAAACAAGGTCATCAAGCAATACAGCACGATAATGTCGGTGGTGTTGATGATAGGATAAGGGAGGCATTCAAGTAATACGTAAGCAAAATTTTTCCCATTTTTGACCTCCTTCCCTCCTTTGCAATAACGCCCGTCCCTCCCATGACTCACGGTCTTGCTTACGTTAAATTTGTCGTTTATTTTGTAATTTTTTTTCAAAGAAATTACCATTATTTTATTTGCAACTTATAAATTTCTGGTAATTATCAACATAAAATTGTAAATTAATTTTGTGACAATATTACAATGCAAATTGTGATTATTTATCAAATAAAACTTAAACTTAGGTAATGTTCAACATTTTTATTTGATTTGATCTTAAATCTACCTAGAATCTAGATAAATACTCAGACTAATGGAAGTGTTCTCCCATTAACACACCAGAGTAGACCAGGAAATATTCAATAAAAATTTTACGTACATTTATTTAATAACAATGTAATTTTAAGACTAAGAAACTTTGCAAAGGAAACAATTAGGGATGTCTGGAGATGTGCACCTCTGACGTATGTTTTATACTTTTTTTTCATACATTGAGATCCTAACGTCTTGGACCACTTAGCTCCTGGTTTTGGACTAATTCAAAATCCAAAAATCTGATTCTTTGGATTATCACCATAGAAAACCTAGGATTGGTAAATTGCTTATTAATTATATTTACTTTTATGAGCCTAACACAATCATTCGACCGTTTAGCCACTAAAACCAAGAATATATGCTGAATATATATATATATATATTCAGTATATGCCTGAGTAAATATTGGGGTGTGCATCTCAGATTTATTGTCTTTACCATTACATTATAAATTGTGAGTTTTATGACTTAACTCACGTGATGATGTGGATAAATCCAAAACCAGAAAACATAGAAAAGGGAATAGCTTAAAATATGTACTCAGGGAAACTTAAGAAGGTGACATAGGCACTTAATTAATTAAAAGCTATCACATGGCTAAGTGAAAACTGTTCTAATATAGTAGATTTAGGGACACTTGTAGCTGGACGCATCAACAAACTGAAAGAAAATAAAATAAAACTTAAAACTACTATGAAGCCACAGAAGTTGGCTCATCTTGTCAACGGGCTATTCACATTTTTAAATGTGGTCAAGGAAGATATTGGTAACGTTGAGGCATTGTTAGATTTAAACCACGCTCTACTACCTTGAAACATTTTTGGAACCTTCTTCTTGTTTGTTTGTTGGTTAGACCAATTTAACCACTTAGTTACTGGAAGCGTGCTGATTTTGCTTATAGCCACAGGTGATCCAAATAAAGAACAATATTCTATGCCAGGCTATTGAACGTTTATTAATTTGCAATAGCTGAAAGCCTTTCTTAAACATTTAAAATTTACAGGTTCGTGTGATGTTATAATCATAGCTGATCTATAAAGAACAATGCGCGGTACTACTGTTTAGTTTGATGTGCAAGCACTATCATGTTCGACTGACCCAAACTAAATTAGTAAAGTGAGTGAGAGTTGAACTGTGGTCCCGCCCGCGTGGAAGCCAGAGAGCAAGACCGCGTGACCTGCCCTCTAACGCCACACACGGCGGGCGTAGAGTTCCAGGAGCGCGTGGTGACGGTAGAGTGACGTCATACTCTACACTAGTGAATATCTACTTTTCAATTAAAGTGTGTATTTTAAAGTTACTAATGGTCGTATAGTCTTGGCTCCACCACGTATATATGAAATGTCTGTTTGTTTCTCAATCACGCCCAAACCACCTTATACTTTTAGTAGACATGGGAAATTAAAAAATGACATAAATGTAGTGGGATTACTCCAATTACCCAAATAAATCTTAAATATTTGAAATTTCAAAATAAATATTGGTAAATAGGGGAGTTCGAAATTTCCAAGACTTGTGTATAAAACTACTCCTCACTTTGGTATGAGCTTCAAATTTGTCAGGTAGGCAGTTATAAGAGCTACCCCAAAGAGTATGTCACATGTCATGAACATTTTATATCTACATCACGCAAGGTGTGAAATTATAAAACTTACTAGCCCCTGGCCATGAGCATGTGAATTTCCAAGTAGTGATTTTAAAATTTAGATTATATATTTTAATTAATTAATTACAATTATTAAACTAAAAACATTTCTCCAAAGCAAAGCCGGGTACTTCAGTTAGTTAAAATACATATTAAAAATACTTGTTAGGTAAAATCTATTTCGGGAAAGTCAGTAATATTTATTTTTATAAAATTTTTACATAAATGTATAGTAATAATTTTTCAAATAAATTAAATACATTTAAATCAATTTGATTTGTATGGTAAGAACTAACGTGTCGACACAACACACATCCATATATTTCATTCATATAAATGTTATGTTTCTATATATGTACAGTACATGTGTGTAGATATCTTACTAATATTATAAATGCAAAAGTTTGGATGTTTGGATGTTTGTATGTTTGTTACTCAATCACACCAAAACTGCTGAGCAGATTCGAATGAAACTTGGTACGTAGGTAGCGTATGTCCTGGAATAACACATAGGACTATTCCCAACCTTTGATTCTACATTAATTTTACAATAGTAATGTTTAAACGTTTCGTATATAGGAGATATAAGAGATAAGACATAAATAGTGATTTTAATTTTACGAGTATATACGAATGTACAGCTAGAGCTGATAAAAACGCATAGATATTTGAAAATAGTAAAGTTTGATTTACGACCAAAACAGTTTAGTTAAAAATTAAAAGATTTTATCAATTATTTCGGGTGAAGCCGCGACGGGTAGAAGCTAATATATATATATATATATATATATGTTTCTATGACATTTGCCGAACTTATAATATTATCTTGCTCTACCCTCCCTCCCAACCATCTAACAAATTTCGAGAAGGGACAAACAAACATCAAAACTTAAACATTAAAGCTTTGAAAACATTGATGTTTGTTGTCCAGCCCTACTCCAAAGCTCTTTGATGGCTTGGAGGGTAGAGAAAAAGGGCTTTGTAAACGCCAGCGCAACATTAACTGTTGGAAACTACAAGTAATCCTGGTGGTGATACAGTCGCAACTAATTAAAACCCATCCGTTTTATTCGCTATACGGCTGACTTCTCTGTGTAGGCCTATTTATATTATAATCAAAGGATACATTTTAAAACCTAAAACTTACAAACAACGCAACATTAATAGTTAATTTTCTAATATATTTCAAGCTACTCTTTCTTCTCCTCAAATTCACAAAAATCGCTCTAAAATTCTACTTGTAATTTTTAAGTCATTGCTTCTGTTTCTTTGTTAGCTAAATGCACGTACACTTGTATGTAAAGTTATGCACACGTTTTGTTACTCTTTAGAGAGAGTTATTTATAAACACTCCGCCCGGGTTTCACTTCATTCCTCCCTTACCATTCTGTTGCCTTTCTCTCCACTTGCTGGAGACGAGGACAAACTCCTTATGGAGTCGCAAGATGCTTTTATGGCCCCCCCCTCCCTGGAGCGTGCCGCAAGGCTTGGAGGATATGTGTGCTGGAGCGGTCATCATTCGACATTTATTAAGCCTAAACTATCTGAACTCTATTAGTTGTCTACCCATAACAATTATAACGTGGACTTAACTGTAATCTACCATCATAGACGGTCGCATAGTCTCAAACGCATCATCCTCGTATCGGGTTTGAGTGCCGGTTCGAATTCCGGTCAGGATGTAATTAGAGTAATTTTTATAACTGGTTTACATATCTCTCCCCATGCAAATTTGGATATATACAGCCTATTCACCATAGGATTGGCGGGAACTGATATTTAGAAGAATATTTTTATTTCAAACATTGGTTTAAAGTCACTAATAATAATTTAATAACCAGTGTGGAAATTATTATTATTTGCTAATTAATACTTCAATATCAATCAAAAGTGCTACCAAATGATTCTAATGATTCTCCCCTAAATATTACTGTTTGATTGACATTTTATAGCTAATTTAAGGGAAAAAATTAATAACTAGACTATTATGTTTTCTTATTTTGTGGTTGTGACAGCAATACATATCATACTATATGAAATAATAAGTTAGAGAGTATTATGTTCACTCTTGTATCTTGTTGTTGTGTAAATACATGTGTTTTCAAACCTATAGAAAAAAACGTATCAAATATTAGTTTCAAAATAAACGTTTTCTTATTTCGTCTTGTTAGACATCTTAATTTGTGAAGAAAACGCCACCTTCTAGAAACTCTCGTTGTGAACTACAGGTGCCAATTGCACAAAAATTAAATAACCAAACTGTTATTTTTATAATTTTGTATTTCAATCATGTTAAATGGTTAAAAGAAAATAGTGCTTAGAAACAAATTGGTTGTTGTAAAAGTTTTGACTGTCAAAAGTCTTGCAGATCATATGACTTGGCGAATGGATACATGGTAACTTTTGATAGACTTCAGTTACCACCACTCCAGCGGTGAATGGGCAGTAGCTATACATTCATAATTCATATTTTACTAGCTTAATTAAAGTATTTGTATAGCTCAAACGGGCTGTAAGAAATTAAATACTCTTCAAAATCATCTAGTATTGTTTGACGGTGAGGCCAGGGTTTGAATCCTGGTCGAATGTATTGAGAGTGTTTGTTTTTATATAGCTTCACTCTCTTTCTTTGTGAAAGCATGGGTACATTTCCTCTGTTTTTTTTTCTTATCAGCGCCTCTTACTTTATACTTGTACAAGTTATCGAGGTAATCTACCCGCATTTTCATGTAAGGAGCGTGGGAAATTATTTAGCAAAAACAACCCTCAATAGACCCAACCGGGATTCGAACCGAAGTGGTTACACATTTCCTTTGAAGTCCATCTTATTTATCCCGACTTAGTTTGAATAATTTAATTTAATTTTTTGAATTTATTTGAGGTTTGAACACGTAATTTCTGAACCGACTAATTATATCAGAACACAAGACTTTCTATGAGCGAGAGCGAACGGGTCTACCAATTTTGCCAGGGAGGGTATTTTAACATACCTTCTCGGGTTATTTTACATGCCACAATAAACATGGGATTGAAGCCTTTACTTCACCTCTGAAAGAAGTTGTGGTGCAGATTTTTATCACTAAGGGCAAATCCATCGACCCCAGCTGGGTTTGAACCCACGAACATCGGATCCTGAGCTGAGCACTTTACCCTAAGACCACCGNAGCACTTTACCCTAAGACCACCGAGGTCAAGCCATGTTAGTAAAGTTAAATGTGGATAAACTAGACGAATAGTGGGACAGAGTGCAATATATAAATATGCTTACACCCAGGAAATATGTTTGATTACATTAATGGGGTAAAGATAAGGGAGATATAATTTAGGAAAATATATCCACGAATGCACGGAAATAGCATGAAAATATTTTAGATAACCACCCTAAATACACAAGGCCTTATTCGAACCCCGATCTCTTGGTCGCCAGACCATATGAGCTAGCCGTTTATTCCACGTGCTCACTTATGCAGGTTTAACTATAGCACTCGTCTGCTGAATAATTCCCATCGAGCTGAATTTTTGGACACATCTTTATTTAAGTGTTGTAAGTAACGTCCAAAAGTCCCCATCAATATCATGTTCACTTCGAAAGATATGCAAGGTCAAAGGTCACGATAAAATGTTTTCACGTATATCTCACTTCCTATTGGTCGGACGACAGTGACAAATATTAAAATTTGATAGTGGAAAATTCTCTATAAAAATGGTCTTATAAATTTTCACGAGTGGGCAACCGTTTTCACCTTATGTGACCCACAAAACATCAACTCAGCAAAATAACAGGAATGCACTCGTTTCCCCACCACCTTTGAGGTAGAATGCGTGTCACGTTTTTATTTTGGATGGTTTCCCCGGTAGGCCTAGTCCATGTTTTGAAAAGGAATCAATATTTACACAGAAATTATGACTCTTCTTCGTCATTGTCTTCAACCTCTGACATTTTCTCCTCTTTGTCTTTTTCAGCCTTAACTTCCTCTGATAAGTTTAGTGTTAAGCTATTAATGGGGCTCATTCAGTATCTTACCCACGAGGAGTGGGTTGAGGGGGCTCAATCCTCCCTACCGTATTTTGGGGATACCCCGAGATTCAGGCAGATCAGAAAAGAAAAGAAAATGGGGGGTTGGTTTGACAATTTAAACATTGTGAGCAAATAAAATATCATGTGATCAAGAATAGTATCCAGATCAATCACCAAATGAATTTATTTCATAAGAGTGCAAGTGGTATATCTTCATGCTCTGAAAATATTATTGTTTTGTCAGTAGAATTAAGCCCTTATCTCTCTTTTAATGCCAGCGTTTCTTGGTAATTGATTATTGTTTACAAATATTAATGATCAAGTTAGCAAATACCAATAAACAAACTTCCCAAAAAAGATTCTAGGTGTCTATTATAATGGTACAAAGAATTTTACCTCTGATGATTTGGGGGAACCTTCCCCCAATCCACCCTTGAGCTTCTCCCCTACTTCGCAATCCTGCGTACGCTACTGGGTTCATTACCTTGTTTTCTGTTTTTTCTATATTTATATAAGTAGAAGTGTCAGCTGAGTCCTCACGAGGAGAGACATTGAGACATGATTGACCATGACAATGAATTACCAAAAATTATGCAACATGGCAATCAGATTTTTCCTCAGCCACAGTTAGACCCACAACCTTTCGTACAGTTAAAAAAAATCTAGTTGAGAAGTACATCCAGCGCAGGTTCTAGTGAAGTCATAATGGGTTCTAAAAAGTATCATTAACTACCCATCCCCCACTCTTTAGGGTCTAAATCATTGCCCAACCAAGTTTGTACCTGGTAATTCATAAGATAAAGATGCTGTTCAGCAACTCCAGCTGTTGCTGGGAGGGATGATAATTTAGAAGGGGTTTTGAGTCTTGTTGATTTAGTGAAGCTGAGGTAACGATAGTTTCGATAGAAACTTCTTTGATAGCAAAAAAAAAGTACTCTATTTTCCACAATTACATTGGGTGTGCCATTTTCTTGCTTAAATACTTCTGCGGGACGCTTCAAATCTTGATATTTTTTAAGCAACTTCAGAGCTTTTACTTTTCCTTTATTAATCTCTATTTTCCACAATTACATTGGGTGCGCAATTTTCTTGCTTAAATACTTCTGCGGGACGCTTCAAATCTTGATATTTCTCAAGCAACTTCAGAGCTTTTACTTTTCCTTTATTAAAGAGTGCAGATGTCGCTTCACATCTAGTGATAGCATGAAAAAAAAGGTGCTCTTTACAGTGAGGAAAATTGTCAATGATAACAGAAGAATATAACTTCATCTCAATTTTTTCTTTACCCAGCTTGATAAAAATAAGTTGTTTATACGTGCTAATAGAATAACTAAAAGATCTCCACCTACCAGGAGTGGAGTATGCGCCTTGCGTTGAACTTTGGTAGTGCGTGATTTACAAAACGTGTTGCCCATATGTGAAAAATGTATGAGACTTTTTTTTATAGAATATTTCAATCTACAATTTTGATATCAGACATAATAATTGTTTTCCGACCAATAGAAAGCGAGATATCCACTAAAAGGAATTTTTCGTGACATTTGACCTTGAATATATTTCAAAGCGAACATGATATTAATGGGGAATTTTAGGATAATCAATAAAGGTACATGCACTAAAATCAGCTTGGTGGGAATTACTCCGCAAATTTACCCATTTTAAGCCTAAATGACTGGGCTCTTAAGCTTTTGTTACTTGAGCCCTATTCATGTATGTAATGTTATACAATAAACACCAATGAATGCACGGACCAAGACACCAATCTCGTCTAACATGTTTTGCTGGTTGGCAGAGATATCAAGATTCAAATCTTGGCCAGGTGTACTACACATCAGTGGTAGAGGAGAGGGAATCAATTTTGTCACCAATAATATTATTCATAAGTTGATGACCCATTTCCTAAAGAACCATTGATGATATATATTTTAAATTTGTAAATTAATTTCTTACATTTATATTAAATATTATAGAATTTCAGATTATCTTTAGAAAAAATACTAACAACCATATGCTGGAAGTTTTGAGATTAATCGTTTCTCAATCTTGTGCAAGCTTCTTTGCTGTTTGTCGCGATGATTAAATTATGTACATAGACAACCACGATCAAAGTCACACATAAACATAATTCACATAGTAGACACCATTGTCACTATTTAATTGTTTTAGCCCTAAGGTCTTTAGTCTTTCATGCAATTTTTAAACCAGTGACGGCCTGGCCTGACTGACTGATTTAGTCCATGGATGGAATTTTCAAGCAAACAAACTAGATGTTCCATTCCAGGAGTACTGAAACCATCCACCTTCTCCATATAGATCTGCTCATCAAGATCTCTATTTATATAGGTCATTACAACATCAAGCTGGTACAAAGTAGGTCCCAACTCTGCTGCCAAAGCAGCAACTAATCTTATTGAACTAAGTCAAGCAACTGGTGAAAAAGTTTCAGGAAGTCGATCCCAGAACGTTTAGTGTAGCCCTTCTCTACCAATCTTCCTTTGCGGCATTTGACTTTACCATCTGGTCCATACTTTGTCCTGAGTACTCATCGACAGCCAATGACAGTTGTAATTTTCGGGAGTGGCTTTAATCTTTAGGCCTTGCCTTGTTTCAAAGAAGTAATTCAGCTTCCATCGTTTCCTGCAATTATGCTGTACATGTTCCTTCTAAGGCTTCTTGTACTGACGGATTTATCGCCTCTGCAAATGCCAAGCTCGCACTTTCAGGATTTTGCACTACCAGATTAAATAATATTGCTAGTCTTCCCGGCTTGCCAGTTTTAATAAATTTAGGTCTACCACGCCCCCCCTTTTATTCTTAGTCACTGTGCAGTCTTGGCTTGGGTTTTCTGAAGGAAATTCACTTAAATTATTTGATTGGAGGTTATTCTCACTGACCTCAGGACCAGGATTAATGAGGTCACTTTCTTGGACTATCTAAATGTCTATCAGCTTCTTCAGACATAGTGTATTTTGCACTGTTATCAACATAGAAGTAAGCAGGTTCAAAGTTTGCACATTTCTTATGCTCAGTAAAAAAAACTTACCGTTTGGAAATTCCCTAAATAGTTAACATCTCGACTTCTCTCTATTTTCCTCTTTTCTGAATTTCAAATTAGATATGCCTTTGATTATGTAGATTATCTTACAAACATACCTACTTGACCTCTTGGATCAAACTTTCCTTTATTTGGAGCTTTATTAAGCATATATTTGCTTTGCAACCAAAAGTCTTAAAATGTGCTATATTTTGTTTCAAACCGCACCAAATTTCATAAGGGGTTAGATCTTCCAGCTGTTTTGATGGACATCTCTTTTTGATGTGGCAATCGCTTCAGCCAAAAAAACCTTTCACTTGCCGAATTCCAAAAGCATGTATCGCGCCATCCTCACCAGCGTGAGATTCATGCGCTCAGCTTTGCGATTCTGTTCTGGGGTTTTTGCCACTGTATGTTCTCTTCTTATACCTGCAATACGCATCTCTTCTGTGAAATATTTTCAGCAGTACTTCAAGGCGTTGTCCGTCCACTAAGTTTGGGTTTTCCTTTCATGGCAATTTTCTGGTGACGCTTTGAAAGTTTCCAAAGCCTTCTTAACAACACTTTTGTTTTTCAGAAAATGGACTTGTAGTACTCAATTAGAATTATAATCGATGAACCTTGCAAAATAAGAAACTTCACCGTGAGACTTTACTCTCATTGAGCCACACACGTCTGAGTGCACTAATTCAAGTAATATTTCACTTTTCGATTCAGACCTCTTTGTAAATGGCGTAGAAACTTGCTTTCCTAAGATGCAAATTTCACGAATTGAAAATTGTTCTGAGCTCTTAAATTCCATTCCACTAACCATCTCTTTCTGAACAAGTTTACGTACGTCATGTTCAGTTAAATGCCCATAACTCCTGTGCCACTTTTCAAGTTAGGTAAGGTTGTACGTTATACTCACATTACTAACATTAGTTATATATGTTGAATTTTCATTTGGTACGTCAAGTTCGATAAAATACCCTACAAATTTTTGGATCTATTGGCAGTCAACAACACTTCACCGTTTTTATCAACAATTTCAACGTTATTTGCTTTTAAAAATACTTTTCGTTCTCTTTTAACGGTTTTTTAAATATAAAATAAATTTGTCTTAAGTGTGGGCACAAAAAGTTGTATTTCTAACCTCACTTTTACTAACTGACCTTTGCCATTTGAAAAGTTGTTTACAGCAGTTACCATTCCCTTTATGTCAGTCGTGCTGTCATTCGCTGAACTAACACTCTGATTTACGGTTGGCGTGAGTTCCGAAAAACTACTCTTGTCGCGGCAAATATGTGCTGTTGCTCCGCTGTTGACACGCGTCAACGCTTCGAGTTGACTACACTCGGAGAGTGCTCTATGACGATTACTACAAAGTAATTATCTCTTCTGCTACTGCATGTATTTGCTCCAATGCCATTGAAACTTGCTTTTCATTCGACATTTTTGTCCAGTAATCAGCTGCCTTGTGCCCGAGTCTTTTACAGTAGGTGAACTTATATGCACTTCTTTGATGTTTTGAAGTTTTGATATTTCATAAAACCATGGCCTTGGTTATGACTATTTTTAGCCTTTTGATTTGTATTGTTCGTATCTTATTATTTGTTTTTATTTTCCTTTCATCCTTCATAAGATTTTACGTACAAAGCACACGCGCCTTTTGAGTCAGCTTTATTTTCATTTCTTGCACCGTAATCTTTGAGAAGTTTTACTTTTAATGAATCTGTATCCAGCAGTTCATCTTTAGCTTTGATTGCGAAGCGAAAATTATCCTAGCTATTTGACACACTATACAATAACACTAGAATTAATAACGCTTCAGAGACGCGAATATCCATTTCGTTGAGTTTATGAACTGTGTTGAGAAAGATTTTGATGTTAACTGCCATGTTTTCCCCTTGTGACTTTTGTGAACAACAGCTTTATCAGAAGAGTCGCTTTCCTGGCGGGCCACTTAGACTGATAAACTAGTTCTAGTTTTGGCCACACCTCGTGGTATGTTTCGCAATGTCTTATGTGACAAAGCTCTACAGAACTCACAGCCAAGACAGTTTCAGCTTTAGCTTTACGATTGGCTTTACCCCACGTGGACATGAGTGGGAAATTGACGGCAATGGCTGCCACATCGGCAACTTCCTTTGTTGTCGGCTGAGAATAGTTCCATCGACGTATTTCTAGTGATCATTCTTTATAATAATTGCTTCCATTTGTTGTGTCCATGTGTTTTAGTTGTCCTTTCCTAGTTTTTCGATTTGCATTGAGAATCCGGATGCCCTTTTGATTTCTTGGAAAACTCACTATTTTCAGTCGTCAAAAACGTGTTTTATGTTATCTCACATCTGATTGCCCTATCGCTCTAAACACACGTATAATTTATTTTTATTATGCAATATAAACGTTGTTACAGCCCATAGCATGTTGATTTTATTTATTAAACAACATTTTTATCTAGCATAAAATAACAAACATTAGCGTTACTACGCTAAACAAATAATAGAATGCGTTAATAATGTTCATTTTTTATTTCCAAGGAGTAATTAATGATAAAATTTAATATTCTTTGTTATTCTTTTATTCCCTTCTCTTTATTTGATCTTTAGTCTTCTTTGACGACATGTTTCGGTGTTATATGTTACACCCTCTTCAGATCATATTTATGATGACGATGATTTATTTTAGGACATATTATCGGAAGGTTTGTGAGATTTTGAAGTAATATTATATTAGAAACTTTCTGTGAAATCATGTTGTTCAGCCCCAATGATTGAGTGTTTATATTTGTATCTTAAATGTAGAAATATTTTCATTCATTTTATGCTGTTTCTAGTAAATTATGCTTATTTAGTTTTGTTTCTTGGTACTAAATCAACAGCACAATTTGGTTCGGAAAGCTAGGACGCTTAATATAGAGGACTTATTTCAATTTTCTTCATTTTTGTTTCTTATATAGTTAATCCAAACATATAATAAAACTCTTAAGATTTGTCAAATTTTTGTGGATTTCTCTTTTTCTAAGTATTATAAACGATAATAACACCAAATAATATTTTTTCAAAATTTTTTTCTGTAAAAGTGCTAGCTAGTTTAGTATCATTAATATCTTTAAGGTCACGTGATTTCTCCGTTTTATATAAAGTTTAGAAATGTTTCCAAAGTCAGGGTGACCGAGTAGTAAGGGAGGCTGATGACAGATCTATAGATCCTTGGTTCAACTCGAGATGGAATGTTTTGCATATAATATTCTGTCTTAAGATTGATATATGTGTTGTTGAAATATAGTATTAATTAGGTGCAATTTAATTATCTAAACATGCAAGTTGTTTAACGTGTATTCCTTTTATTTTACCACCCAAAGCTACCTTCATTTCCTCTCAATCAATGGCCTGTTTCACTACGGAAATAAGGGTTACAGGTACGATTGCTTAACGTATATAAATGTATAATAGGTAAAATATAGGCATACCCTTTCCTATTGATGAGTTAATGGATGGAGGACTGGTAGTTGTGTTAGTTTTATAATGGAGTCAGCTTATAGATCGTGTTTTGATATAATCAGTCGGGCAAGAAAGCGCACATCAAACACAACCAATATAATATAAAATACAGCCGAATGTTTAAGTCTAGTAATCAATGTGAGAACTATACAGGGGAAGAACAGATAAATAATTTTAATTAAAACACTGTTTGGGGTATCACCAACACCATCAGCAGACAGCCGTTACGTTAATCACATGATCTATGGCAGAGCTTTCAAATTCACGAGTCACGATCTACTTCAGGTTATATCTTTATACTTATATTTTTAATGTGATTATAATTAGTATAGGAAGGGGGTAAATCTAAACAAAAACGTAACTGGTTAAAAGGATAAAAAACATTTTTTTTTTTCAATTTTCAGAATATATTTAGATGGAGTAATTCCCACTAATAAACATAAATAATAGCTCTGGCTATTAATTCTTGATATGTACGATCCCGTACAATTCAATAATTGTACAAATGGCAGCAAAAAGCCAACTACCAAGTCGAAGATGGCTGCGTTATCTGATAGCTCGTGATATTAATATAATCACATATTTGTTGCCGACGATTTCTGCACGTCCATCATAGACTCTGCCTCAAAATATGAGTGAATAATGACCCTGAACATGGGACGAATCCTGGATAGATCAGTGGTTAGAGCATTGGCGTACTAAGCCAAAGGTACCGGGTTCGATTCCCGTGTCCAGGTGTCATTTTTCAATTTTCAGAATATGTTATCAAGATGCAGTAATTCCCACTAATAAACATAAATAATAGCTTCGGCTATTAATTCTTAATATTTTTTTTATCACCGCGTCTTACTACCCCTTCACGGTTCTAAGTAATACTTACAATAATGTATTAGGGTATTAGGGATAGTCAAGTTTTAATTTAAAGTAAGTGTATCCACATTTGCGTTGAGGGAGAGTCAATTTTTTTTAGGGGAAACCACCCTTATTACACCCGACCGGTAAACATCAGTCTATTAAATTTCGAGAGTGATGCCTTAGACCATTCAGTCACCGAGGTGGTTAGCATGAAACATGTTGAGTTACTGCTTACGGTCCTTTGTGTTATCTAGCGCTGACATTTGCTTGTCGACTGAAGCAGGTTCGTATCTGGGCGAGAGAAGCTATTAGCACAATTTACCCGCAAGGCTCATTTATTCTCTTCTACGACCTCTTAGATGCAATCATGTAATCATTATACAAGAAATGCACGATTGTATAAACCAGCATCGGTAGTCCCACTGGTTACATCACGTTCGTTTGCTTTCGTTTGGTTTGTTGGTGACGGAGAGCTCGACATTTTAATTCCGGACAGGTGTACGGACAGTAGAGTTTGAAAGGGAATTTTTATTAATGACAATAGAGCATCTAAATATCAAGTTTGAACTTAACACCATCAAACCACAGATAAAGACACACATGGTTCAATAGACAGATGGGCATTAAAAAAAATTGTAGCACCCACTTTTTGCAGCTCAAATTATAACACATTCTATTCTCGAGAACAATGTTAAACTAGCAGGAATATATAATGGGATTGATAATAATATTCCGACCTTGATAATACAATAAATATTAAATAAAATAGATACAAATATAGCTTGTAAATATATTTTTATTGGCTGAAAGCATAATCTGAAACAGTGGTAAAGAGATGTAGTTCAATTCTTTTATAAAAGGCCTTTTAAAAGATGCATACACTTTTGGGATAAAAATTGATGGCATTTTTACTTCATTATTAATTATTAGCGTTTGCCCACGGCTTCGCTCGCATTAAACAATACATAAACACATTAGACAACTTCCAAATGTTAGAAAAAAATGAAACTTCAAGAGTATTGTTTTATATGCGTACAAAGATTCAAGAATAAACATGGACTCGCCCCCCAAAACTTCCCCCTCCACACCCTTGCTAATATGACGTGCCACCTTATGTACCCGCAATACCAGCCGCGATAAATACTCACTGCTTATAGAATTTTTTTTCAACACTATCTCGTTTGATGATGATATAGTGATGATATTTAGCTTGCCTTAGTTCACTGAAAAATAAGGAGTACAACAGAAGAAGTCTCGTCTCGATCTGAGAAGTACTTTTTAAGTTTACTGGTAACAAACAAATAGACAAAGTGGTTCTAGTTCAATCTCAGCATAATAACAAAGGTGCAAGTCACATATTGTCTATTATTTTCAGGGATAGAGCCCAAACTCTTACTGATTATAAACTCTTCTGAGGTTTTTTTCCCTAAAACAATTTTACATTCTCCCTCTCCACAAATGCAGGTATATTTCCTCTAACTTATACCTTCCTTATATTTACCATCTCACTATCTATATGATAAACGCTATGTGGAATTTGTCTGTCCAGAGGTTTTCTCAAACATTCCGATAAGATACAAATCGGAAACTGGTGGGGGTCTTGGGAACGCGGGCAGTGTTTTTACAGTTTTTATAAAAAAAACTATTTTTTGTTAGAATTAAAAAATGCTCCAATATGAACAAAGAGTTTAATTTTCTTCACATATACATCAACAGTGATATCAACAATTGTTGAATATCTGACATGATCAAACCACCATTAAATGAAAAATATTTTAAATGAAGAAAAAAAAAGCTATCGTTAAATTCCAGGACATCGTTCACAGATATTCAACTGTTGATATCACTGTTGATTTGACCAAAATAGTGTTTCGATGCAAAAAACTACAAAAATGCTGTTCTATATCATCTCAGAACTGAGTGTTTGTTTTTGCAGGAGAGATACTGCTCACCTCAATTACGCAGATAGAGCTATATATGTATATTTTGGATACTAAAAATGATAAAGAAATATATTTCATTTGTCCAGGCCAAACACATAGTAGATAATAGCGTGTGAATTGTCGGGACCAGGAGCACAAAGGAAAAAAAACAACCAAGCTTTATCTTGTTTAAATTCATATAGAATAGAATAGATAGAATGGATAGATATAGAATTGGCACATGTTTGTTAATGTTGGGGTTGTACAAAGCAGGTCCCTTGAATGGAAAAAAGTTAATTTTTCTAGTTGGTTTGTTAGAAAAGTTGGCGATCTTCTGCCATAGATCATTATTAAATATTTGCAATCTAGTTACTAAAATCCTATCATAAACTCCAGAGCTAGGGAAGCATAGGTACGTATACATCCCCCTCCCCTATTAGTCTATCTGGACTGACAATACAGTATAGCCAATGTACAATCACGAAGTTTACTTATGATGGAAAATGCAACTCATCGCGACGCTAGCGCTCCTAGCAAGCAGAACCGTGGGCCTGTTCATTGTATGCTCTGCAATAAGAATATTAGTTTAAAACGTAATCTATTTTGAGATATTCAATTTTTTTGATAATATTACTGCCAGTGTACCTTAATTAAATATTTTAAAAATCACAATAATAATAATAAACAGATTTTTTAAATGTACAATAATCGTGTTGAGGCATTTTAAGAACATGACTATTAAATCCTCTAATTTAATACAAAATTATAAATTAATTATAGTAAACGTATCCTTACAAAAATATAATACAAGCACATAAATTAATTGAAATATAATCAGTAGTGCTTTCTGTCCGCTAGGAACGCTGTTATCGCGCCGGTTAAAATCGCTGTCGACTGTGGTATTACACCAGCTCTTTCATCTGTTCACTGATACCTAACTAGGTCTGCAAATGTCATTGTTATCTCTTAACCAAGTACTATTTTAATAACGATTGATTCAAGTTCGTTTAAATGATATTGTCGTAACATCAAAATGTTTTTGTTTCAAAATGTTTAATCAATGTTACCAGTAAATAAATTCAAAATCAAATTTTATGCAGCGTTCACATAGCTTTGCACGTCAAATAAAATAAAGAATACTGAAATATGTAAATATATAATGTATATATATATCATCAGCACATTCTAAAAATAAAGAATCTATTCTTGCGCTATGTCAAGTAATGTGCGCGTACCCTTTTGTATTTTGTATTTTTGTGTTAAACCTATCTTAATCTTGACATAACGTCATTTTTCCCTCCTTCCTCTCTACCTCTCCTCACCGGAAAAATTACACTATGGCTTCCATTAAGTATAAAATAATAAATGTATATATATATATTTAAAATCATGCTTTCTTTACTTTCAAAGTTTAATCCCGTGCCGACATGTATCAAACATGGCAAGAGGGGGCGTAGTATCTGTATTTTTGAGAACGTTAAAACACTTCCCTTCTCGGCCGCGAATCTTCCTGGATATGCAGCCTGTGCGAAACTCCCCCCCCCCCCTTCAACCCCCTCAGTTCTCAAACCCACATCCCAAAGCCAGTTTGAACCATGCAGAGTTTATTATGCACAGAATACGACTCTTGTAGGCCCGAGAGGGAGAGAGGAAGGTTCTGTTTTATTGTGAGGCAGTGGCGCAGTATATTTCGTGGTGTTTTTTTTTTCTTCTTCTGGGCAGAATAAAAGAACACAGATGAATAATTTCTCCGTCTTGGTATTAAAAAGTGCCCTCGAAACGCACTGTCCGGTACATTATTCTTTCCCTCTTATTTCCTTTTTAACCCCAAAAACTTTAGGAAGCAATCCCCAAAGTTGGTGACTTTTTGATATTCGCGTTGGCTTGGATTTAATATGAATATATACGAGTTTTATTATAGATTTGACCTACATTATTAAAAATACTCATTTTCGTACTAAGGACTAGAAATGTAAGAATTTGTGTTGTATTTATTTTTTATTTAATGAAATGTGGTGTTAAGGGCGTACCAAAGGATGTTGTTTTGGGGGCTCTTCTCTCCATCTCCCCTTAGTTTGAATGTATTTTTATTATTATTATTATTATTATTAATGTATATTTGTATTCTTCTCAATCTAATTGGCTATTAGCTTATTTATTTTATTTTTATTTTAATCATTACCACTTGTCACTACTCGTTTGGGTTTTATACTTAGAAACTAATTACGCTAATATATTACGGATGAGTTAGGAAGGTTTTTAACCAGTGTACTGGTATTTGCGTAGAATGGGAGTTGAAAACCATGTAGAAATATTCACCTTCAATACACCCCCTAACCCAATCTCTCTGTCATGGGCAGTCCGGTAAAATCATTTGAACACCTAATGGGTTTGTAGATTTTGGGAGTATTTTAGAATTGACAACACCTAATTATTATTTTTTAAGTTTAAGCTTCTCTAGGAGTAGTGAAAGCTAAGGAACTTTGTTGCAAAACCTCAACCAGTAGATTCCCCACATCCAAAATCCACTTCAATACCTAAAAATAAATATATGTCTACATATATGTGTGATAAAAATATATACATCAAATTAATATATCATGATCTATATTACCAAGTCATGTATTAGCTCTAGTAGGAATTGTACCTTTGAGTGACAGAGAGAGGACCTAATAGACAGATCAGGGACCTACTCGTACAATTTATATTCAAAACACAAAGCAAATAAATAGTATTACACTGAAAATCAACAAAATAACATTCCTTTGAAGCGTTTCTTTAAAATTTAAGCTAGGAATTTGTACGTAAAGCCTAATTAAAAATTGTCCTACTAACTAACATTTTTTAGTAATTAATTATTATAGTTATTATTTAATTCAAATGATCTGTTTCATTCCGAATAAGGATAAAACAAAATAGTAATATTTAGTTACAACGAGCATTGTATTATTGACTGAAAGTATTTAACATAAAGAGAAATAAAAGGATTTGTCATCCGGCTTGAGGGTCTAATGGGAAGTAACGATCACTCGTTATAAATATCTTGTGTTAATATAATAATCATGACTTTTTATATAAATCTCACTTGGGTGAAAAAATTCCGTATATAAAATACTCTCCCTATTCGATCCCCAGAGGAGACTGTTTCAGGGGGATTATTGGAAATGTGATCACATTTTAAATTAAAGACGTTATAAATTCATTCAATCAAGGGAAACTTGGCAAGTTTGTCAAATAATTGGACAAAATATGTGATATAGTTGCTATAGAGAGAGTAAGAAAGTAGAAACCAAACTTTCCTCTAGGAGGGGGGGACACAACGATTTGATCATTGCGAATGTGGATGGACCAACACAACGTAAATAAGATGAACTGGTTTATTTTCTTAGCCGCCATGTTTTACTACCCGTTCAGATTATACGCGTATTTACTAATCACTATAATATGCTAGTGATGAGTAGGGCTAAATTTTATATGAAGTGTACCCTAATTTGCGTGGAAAGATAGTGGAAAGCCGTTTAGGGAAGCTGGCCTCAGTATATCCAACCAGTATCTGATCTTGGTCTCCCAGTAATCGGCAGTTTAGTAAATTGTGAAAGTGACGCGTTAGACCAGCGTTTTTCAAATTGGGCTGCACCAGGATTCGTGAGGGAATTTCATAAAAATTCTTTATTTGTTTTCACAATATAAAATAGCATCATTAATAAGAATTGTAATTTTTTTTTTCAAATCTGAATAAAGAACATTACCAAAGGCATGGAAATTATATGTAATGTTTTCCATTTGTTTTATATTCGTAAAATCTAACTGTCAATATTCAAAATTTATAATATTAGTGTAATCAATTTTATTAGTGCTCCATCATGTATTTTTCTGGTACAGAGGCTTCTTTGGTCTAAAATGTTTGAGAACTCCTGATTTAGATCATGCGGTCACACAAGTGATACTGATATAAAGAAGCGGTTCCCAACTCTTTTTCACTTGCGTACCCCTTGGCAGCCCATTTCCATAAATTGTGCCCTTAATTTTAACAAAATGTTTAATTACTACCGTATTAGTCAATTCTAATATATTTGTAGCAACTGAAAATAAATGGCCTAATAATGGTATTTAAAAACAATGTAATAATAAGGTGAAATATATTTACTACATTTAAAAAGCAAAAGTTACAGTAAAAACTAAAACATTAAATTTATTTATTAATTTATTAATAACTATAAAACTAATTTATGTTTGAAATTGAAATCATTTTCTCAAGGTAAGCTATAGAAGAAAACCTAAAACGCCTCGCGCCATATCGTTTAATTAATTTAATAGCTTTTGACTGATCTTTTATCTTACACTGCTGGCAAATGTAGCTCTTTCCGCCATTGATCAAATATCTTCACATACTCCTTAACTTCATGGCACATACCCCACGTTGGAAACTACTGATATAAAGTACAAATTTTAAAATTAATTGTAACTTACTTTTTACCAGTTTCCACAGTATCGTGAAAACATTTTACTAGGAGACTTTAATTCAAAATTGTAATGATAGAAGTATGTATACAGGCTGGTAGTATAGAATCATAGCCTGCATGAAGTTAGCTATGATCATGAAAACAGGACTACCAATATTGCTACATTAGAGAATCTAGTAATATTTTAGCACCACGTTTTACTACGCGTTCAGGTTATACGCTTATATACTAATTACGTTTATGATTTAGGGATTAGGAAGGCTATATTTAGATTATGTGTATCCACATTTTCGTGGAGAAAGAGAGGGAAAAAACATTCTGTAAAAATCACCCTCAATACACCCGGCCAAGATTCAAACCTCTATCTCCCCGTCATTATCAGTCTATTCTACTGCAAGAGTATCACCCTAAACAATGTGATCCCTGAAGCGAGGACTCTGGTAATTAAAAGTAACATGTTTCCACATGGTAGATTACATACATACACCTGTACTTTTCCAGTTGGCTTAACTAATAACCAGTTGACCATACAGACCATTTGTATAGGTGAAGGCACAATTCTATAACCTATATTATTTATTTTAGAGGTATAGATTGCATCTGGGGTCTGATACCTTAGCTCAGTTGGTAGCGTATCTCCCTATTGAGCTAGGGGTCCCGAGTTCGATTCTTGGTATGGCTGAAAGTTTATCATTAATGAGAGTATGGGTTTATCCCTTTACATCGATAAATTAACGGTCGGGTACTTGATGTTGTGCCTGTCCTAGTCTTAAGTTAAATTATAAGGCGTATGAAGTTACGACAGGCCTAACAAGCCGGTAGTGGAAAATATATGGCTTGAATAAAAAACTGTCACAGGCTGTAAACAATAAATGGATGTAAAGTAAAGATCGCTTCTCAGATCATTAGTTTGTGAGAGTAACAATAAGGGAGAGCTCTTTTCCTGGGCTTGAACCAGAGAACACTACAATGAACGAGGGAAACCCAAAACCAACGCGTTCGAGACACAATAACGATCTTGTTTATGTATTTTTAGAAACGCACCCAAATATTTACTTTGGTGGGTGGAGAGGACGTTATTACTGTATTTAAATTATTATATACATGATTTTATATAATTTAGTCTTTCAGGACAACTTTAGTCTGTATATTATTAGCCATAACTGTTTGAAGATTTAAGTAATAAATTTGATTTTAAAATATAGTCCTTTCATTAGATCAATCCTTAGCTAATTACAAAAGTGTTGCTTAGTATGTGTATTATATTATTAAAATTTGGATCCTTGGAGACTTAGAAGGTGGAGAGGGGGAATCTGCCCCCCCCCTGGACCCTTCACCTGTCTATTCCACTCTTAGTGCACATCTGTGTCTGCCCCCCCTGGACCCTTCACCCGTCTATTCCACTCTTAGTGCACATCTGTGAATCGCACATCCTCCTGTTTGATTCGAGAGAAATTATTCTTGTTTGTTCTCTGTGCCAGAGTAACAAATATTTTTTTTCCAGCTATTTGATAAAAACTAATATTAAAAATGGTTCTAAAAATATTCTGAAATAAGTAAGAACTTGAAATAATTGCAAAATGTTTTTGTTCGTTGTTTCTGAATGCTCTATTGATTGCGATAATGTGAGGCCCACAAGATGTTGCTGCTCCAGTGTTTCTAACTTTTATAGAAACCTTTCCTTTTTTTTTTCATCATCTTCATTAAAATAAAGAGGGTGAATGTTGAAATGAGAGGGTAGAAAAAGGATATTAAATAAATGAGTAGCTGAGAGCTCAGTCCAGATTGATATCAGTTTGACCCGGGATAGAGCTAAACTACTTGTTATCAGTAATACATTAAAAAAAATTGCACTAAAGTGTTCAAAATTTCAAACCAAAAATAGTAAAAACATAACAAAATAATGGCATTTAATTTTTGGTACAGAACTGGATTTATTTAATGTGTCAGCCAGCATGCGGGTCTTAAACTGACCCAACAATAGAATCTGCAAAAAACAATCAGTCTCCTGTAAAATAATTCACAAATTTAAAAGGGGAAGGTGAAATTTTAGCAATGACAAATTCTTGGGTCTGCTGGGAAGCGAAGCTGTTACTACCAGTTCAAAAATCATATGCCCTATCTTCTGAGCCAAGGTGGTGTTTTATATAAATGAGAAACAAATTATTTTAATTTTTAATTTATCTCTATTCGCGTACGAGCTATTTACATTTAATTTTTTATCACCGCGTCTTACTTAATTTATTGTTAAATGCAGATTATTATAATTAATATAGTTTGGTAGGGATAAGGAAGGAAGCATTTTAGAGGTAATATACCCACAGTTGCGTGGAAGGAGAGTGTGAAATCATAAAGGAAAAAACCACGCTCAGTAGACCCAGCTGGGTTTCAAACACCCCACCATCAACAGGTCAAACAAACATGATAGTCACGCCTTAAACCATATAATCACTGAAGTGGGTAGAGAAGGTAAAGTTTTAGAAAAAGTGTACCTGCATTTAAGTATAGAAAAAGTTGGAAACCACTTAAGGATTAACTACCCTCAGTATATCAAGATGGATTCCAGATTCCAACCACTAAGTCCATTATAAAACAGACTTGATGAGCTGACGTTTAGTCCGTGAGTCCACCGTTGCGGATATTAAAACATTGATTTTTATATTCTCGCACCCCTTGGGTAGAGAAAGTATTGTAAACTTTAAAAAAAATTATATTTTTATGGGTGGTCGTTTTATGACCCCTGAAACCGAAAAATGGTTCTTAGCAATGTCTTCTCTCCGCCTGTGTCTGTTAATGGGATTAAAGCCTAAGCCATCTATATAACCATAAAATTAAGAGTGAAAAGATAAAAAATTGATTATTTAAAATCTACTCAAGGTATTTGTATTAAATTTCATACCTAGGCACTGTTTAATATTACCTAAAAAAATGGAAACTCTCATTTTCCCATGTAAATGTCTTTGAGGGTACTTTATATAAGCGTAAATTTCCAATTAACATATCTGCAATTCCTTGAAATTTGAAATAGCATATCATGGCAAAGTTTTAGTAGTATTATTATTTTAAATTAAAATAAACTTTTTTTGAAATGTATTATTATAAATTAAATAGCTTCTGAGATATGGGCAAATATATATTTTTTAAATCGAGGTATGTGAAATTGATAGTTATGCTCTTTGGTGAACAGAGATGCTACCTTTCCCTCAATATTTTTTTCTAACATTTTATATTATTTTATGTATGATCTTTGGTGTAGTGTTTCTGTAACAGTATATACAATTGATTCACAAATTTCACTAGTTTTGGGTAAATATCTCGATTTTTAGATAAAGAAGCGATAAAGTTCGTGTGGTGCACCTTACCATTTATTTATTGTATTTGATATGCAGTTTCTAAGCATGTTATTATATAAACTACAGATTCACAAAAAAAACACCTTAATTTGAGGCAGAATACCTTAAACATTACGATTAAACATTTATCCAAGGATTATATTATATGAATATCATCTTCAATTCAAACCAAAACATGAAAATATCTGGTTAAAATTCGTAATAGTAACAACAATTTTAAAATTATTATTTTAAATATTTTATTATTTTGTTGGAAAATCATTTGTACTCTATTGATTTAAAAACTATTTTTACAAATATGTTTTGTTTATGACCTTATCTAGTATATTTATATTTCTGTAAAAAAACACCAAAGTTTTAAATAGCCTATTTTGTATTAAATCCTAAATAAACTTTGAAAATAGATTACAGTAGATTTTATAGCCAAGGAACTCTTAAATAATGTTCCGCAACAACGTTAATTTTAAAGGCATATTAATCCAGGGAGTACTGATGTAGTATACATGATAAACAAATAGTAAAATAGTAGCATACCTATTCTTAGAATGAAACACTTAGTGCTTATATCTACGCTTATGATCAAAAGACAGAGTGTTTTCAAATAGTTCAGCTGTCTAAATAAATGGCATAACTGACCTAGTTTAAGCTAAAACTAGACTTTTCCCTTTTTTCCCCCCTTGTAGTTTTTAATTATTGTAAAAGTGATTTTATAGTACTTAGAACAAAATTAAATGTAAACATTTTTTTTAGTATAATTTAAAAAGTTTTAATTTGATGTATTTTATTACATACATTTATAAATCAAACTATATGTCAAGATGTTTTTAAATAACTTACACATTAAGCTCTTAATTTAAATAAATACAAATCATTTTATTAAATAAATATTGGTTTTTCACATAATATTATCAAGGCTGAATCAATTACATTGTTATACCACTTTGGAATTATAATTGTCTAATACGTCACTCTTGCTGTTGGCTGGACCAAGACTGCGAGAAAAGGTTTCGAATAAGAGTCAGATGCTTTAAGGGTGGTTTTCCTAAATGATATTTCCATGGAAATGTGGGTACACTTCATCTATGTTAAGCCTTACTTATCCCTAACACATTAGAGTAATTAGTTAATATTCATTTAATCATAATGGGCAGTGAAACGCGGCTATTAAAAAAATAATGTGAATCCACGTCACAGTTTTTTGAAGCTATTCAATATCTATTTCATAATACCATTTTAGAAAACATTCTAAACAGTTGAAAGTAAGGAGTGGATTTGATTTATAATCTAAGACTTAGATATAGTAGGCTACTTAAAAATCTATAGAAAGAGTTGATTGATAAGTTGGTCAATATAAAACAAAATTGTAGATCAAAAAGTATAATTAAGTTAAATTTATACTGCTAACATTATTGTCAAAATAGTGAGCACTACACATTTAATAAATATAATTCATCATCAATTTAGCAGTATACCGGGTGATGATAAGTCTAAAATAAAGTCTGTTCAGCTTAGGAATTGTTTTCTGAAAAACCTTTTTCCCTACCAAAAAGCTATTATATAGTAGGATTTTGGTAAGAAAAAAGACCTTTAAGAAAGTAATTCCTACCGTGAATACAGTATACATTAAACACGTTAAAAATGTTTCAAGCCTTACAAATAACAAAAAAATAGATTAAAAATACAATGTTTAGTTTATGTGAGTTCATATTTCAAATTATAAAAAAAAATTAGGTAAATAGTTAACATCTGCAAAAAGATTAAGATTAATTGGTTGAATATTAATATATAACGACTTTAGAAAATTAATATTTGACGAAACTATGCCAAAGTATAGATAGGTAATAGAGTTGACAAGTATAAAAGTTGACAAGTGCAAAATTTTAATTTACAGGTTAACGAATTTGGAAAGAATATAATTGATGTGGAGAATTTTGTAATATTCTAAGTATTATCTGATATTTTTTGTCCTGTTACTCCTTTTTGCATTTCCAGCGTTAGAAGAAACTGGAATACTCAATCGGACATGTTTTGACACATTTGTGTCATAATCATGGTAAATCAGTCGTTGTGAATGACACAAAGTGTTGGTACGACTCATAATAGTTGCTATCATTATTTGAGTTTGAGTTTATCTACTTATTTAAATAATAAAACATTGTCTTCTGTGTATGGAGCATAGTGGCTGACAGTCAACTTTCTACATAGTGGGCTTTCATACGACACTATGTTTTTCAAGAATGTTTCTCTTTCCCCCTTTCCTTCAAACCCCAAAACCTACTTCAGGGTCTGTCCTCAGTGAATAAGGAAAGGTAGTTTTGAAGGGCAGGACTTACCTTTACGTCCTTCAACATCTTTTTACTTATTTAAAACCCTAAGGGCACTAAGCCAAACTGTTTACATGCATAGAAATGACGTCATTGTTCTTTACAAAACTGTTTTGAGAACACCTGTGTGTTTTTTTTACTTCTTTTATCATGTCTATTATTATGCTATCCTTAATAATTTATGTTTATTTTATGTTTCTTTTTATACCTAAAGTTATAAGTGTTGTGTAAGCGAATCCCCGGTCTAAAGTTGGTTTTCTCACTAATAAGCCATATAATTTATAACTATATCTAAGCACATAAATATAAATAATAGTTATGTGAGCTTAATGCCTTCCTTTTTACATGTTATTATCGTTACTACAGTCTTACTAGTAGTTCTGTGAAAAGTAGACCTTACTCCCTCCATGTTATTATCGTTACTACAGCCTTACTAGTAGTTCTGTGAAAAGTAGACCTTACTCCCTCCATGTTATTATCGTTACTACAGTCTTACTAGTAGTTCTGTGAACAGTAGACCTCCCTCCATGTTATTATCGTTACTACAGCCTTACTAGTAGTTCTGTGAACAATAGACCTTCCACCTTAAATGTTATTATTGCTACTACAGTTTTAATAGCAGTTCTCAGAACAGTAGACCTTCCTCCTTACATGTTATGTACATGTTATTATAGACCTCGCTTTTTATACGTTCTTGTTGTTACCCCAGTCTTAGGATTCATCTCTAGGTTTCATGTTGAAATATCTTCTTTAAGCTATTCTTGGATTTGAAGTTGATTATTTTCCTTGATGATCAAGTCAGTCAGAAAACAAATTAATATTATATTAAATAGTATATTATATTTATAAAGAAAAATAGGTTATTCACTTGTTTAAACCCTAGCAATATTAAGGAGGTGGGGAAGGGGGACTCAACAAGCACACACTTCAATCTCTATAATAATTATAAACCACTAATTTGAATCTTAATGCACTAACCGTTCATGTAGCTGTCTACTAGACTCTTAATTACCCATCCAAGCTATTTTTATGTTTTATTTTTAAACATTTGTATGAATAAAAATGTGTAGTTTTTCTTATGTAGGGCTACTCGAACCCCCCATCTCCCCGTATCAATGATTTGAAACATGAATTCTGAACATGATAAATTTACATTTTAATTTATTTTATTTGTATATCTATCTTCGTAGTTTATTTAAAGCAGGTAATTTTTCATATGATTTATGGTATAACTTTTATAATTAAAAGTGTCAGCACTGAATATTATTGATAAGTGAACATATATTTTTAACCTCTACATGAGTTGATACTAAATGTGTTATGATTTATTTTATTTAAGTAGTTTTTATTTTTGCATATTTATAATGAGATCAAGACACTGTCTTAATACAGACCTAATAATTAAAGAAATATAATATTAATTTCCTGAAGAATATGACTGAACGAAGACGAGAACGGTGATTACAAAGAATAGGAAATATCTGAATTAGAGCAAGATGCAAGATAATCTGAAAATGATGCTGCATATTTAGGTAAATCAACAGACAATGAAGATAATGATACAACAAATACCCATCTAGGTAGAACAAACGCTAAATTTGGAAGAGTCTATATATGGTCAACCGGGGTAATTCTGACTACTCAGGGGTGACATGGACCCATGGGGTCAATTCTGCTTAAAACTTTGATTTTCTCCTTTACGGATGGTTTCAACTAAAAACCCTTATTATGTAAATTATAGCCTGATATTTCTACTTTATGAAGCATATAATATGAAATTAAAAAACTATTCAATCAATGTTTAGAATTCTTATAGCTTAGGCAAGGAAAATCTGCAAAAAAAAAGACGAAAAACTTTCTGCTGGCAGAAGTAGTAAGGCCTACATACAAAAGAGTAAAATATGGTCTAATCAAGTTATTTTAATGAATATTTAACAATATTTGATCTTTCTAAAAAAAATTCAGACAAAACTTTTTTTTGTAAAGGTTGTAACATTGACCCCACAATTATTTTACACTTAGGTAACAGTGACCCCCTAAAAAAATGTGCATATAAACATGTTTTGTTCATTTGTGGACTCTATGTATGTAAGTATTTGTGAAATTAAACTTTAAAATCTAGAATCCCAGGTAATTATTATTTTTAATGCTGATTGTAGTGGTAGCATTTCAATGTTATCAGCTGATTTATTTAAGTCATTATTTTATTAGTGATTCTTGATTTTTTTTTAAACATTTCAGATGTTTCATTTTGTGCCTCTTGGTTATGATTGCGAATGCAAGTGTTTTGTTCCAGTTGTGTCTGACTGTCTTGTAAGCTATTGGTTGTAATAAGAAATAATACTGTTCATAATGCTTAGAAACTACCAGCGATCACTAGGTTCTAGGCGTTACTTAGATGTAAACCAAAAAGAATTTGCAGAAGTGATTAAAGCTATAAAGGAAAACCGTGAAACAATTAAAGTTGGTGCTAGAAAGTGTGGTTTTTCTAAATACACAATAACCATCTTAGGAAAGAAGCAGTTCCCAGATTTGGCATACCATTTGTTTAGCCATCCGAAGAGGAGAGACATTTAGCAAATGCCCTTGCTACTACAGGAGATTGTGGATTCACTATGGACTGCCAAAATGTCAAGATTATTGTAAAAAAACTATCTCTATAAGCTTGGCCGCCGGAAGAAGAGGTTCACAAATAATTGCACATATGATGAATGGGTTTCTTCTTATATGAAAATAAATACTAACTATCTCATACTCGTCTTACAAATAACCTGTGTAGAAGTAAGGTTCAGGTTACCAATGAAGTCCTTGAGAAGTACTTTGATAACCTGAAAACCACTTCAGAAGTGATCCCACCCGAAAATATCTTCAATTATGATTATGAGTCGAATTTATCTGATGATTCCGGTAGAAAAAGACTTATATTTCGTCGTGGAGTTAAGTATCCTGATAGAGTGATTAACCATACAAATTAATCTACCACTGTAATGATGTGTGCTTCAGCTTCTGGTACTCTACCACTAGTGTATGTGGTACACAAGAGTGAAACCTATATGTTACTTGGACTGTAGGTGGACCTAAGGGAGAACCCTGCTGTATTAATCGTTGTTGTTCCGCAGGCACATTGTACAACAGAACCAGTCATGGTTGGTTTGAAAGTGTAGTGTTTTACAGACTGGTTTTAAAAAAGTGCTCTTGCCTCACTTCAAGAAACTTTCCTGGTGATGATTGGTGACAAACTCAGCCCGAACTTCACATATGTGACGTTCTCACACTCTGTGAAGAAAGTAAAATTAAATTTGTATGCCTTCCAGCCAACACCACTCACCTCTGCCAACCATTAGATGTTAGTTTCTTTCATCCATTGAAGTCAGAGTGGCGTAAAATCTTAACAGCCTTCAAAATAAGAAATCCACAATATGTAATCGTGCCTAAATCCATGTTTCCTTCATTGCATGAAGACCTTTTACTTGATATGAGTGATACGATGGAGGATAACATAAAAGGTGGTTTGAAATCAAGTGGTATTTTCCCATGGAACAAGGAAGTTATCTTGAAAAAACTCCCAGGGCAAAAGAGTGTCGATCCTAAGGAGGTTGTTGCTAATTCTCTCATAACATCCGTGAAAGTGGCAAGAAAGTGTCTGGTCCAGTTGGCAAAAAAAAGGAAGATCCTTGTGAGCCCCGGTATAGCAGTAGTTGCTTCTGACGCGTAAAGTACCAGTAAGTCAACAATTGTTAGGTCTACAAAGGAGGCAGCAGTATCATTCGGATGAATATTCGAACAGAAAATGAAAGAAGTAAAATGACACAGCAGAACAACAAAACAAGAAGTTTAAACTTGTAGACAATAATGGTCTTGATTTGTCAACTGATTCATCTGATCTTGAAGAAGATGTAAAACTGTTGTAAGAAGAGCACGACTTCGATATGTTGGATGACCCACTTGTAGAAGACATCTATCTGTTGAAATGTGCGTGTGAGGAGCTCCAACCAAACGACTATATTCTTGTGAAAGTTTCAGGAGAAAAACGAGGAAAGACTTGTTTCCAATATGTGTGCATTGTGTCATTATTACTGAATATTTGTTAGAAGTCATGGGATTGCATCCAACATATACCATGAAAACTACCTTTGTTTCTAAAGAAACTGATATCTTCTTTGCAAATTTTCCCATCCCCATACCGGAAGATCATGGTAGAAGTTTTAAATACAATTTTTCAGGAAGAGTTCGAGTTTGAAAAAGAAGAAGTTGAACATTTTGATTATTGACTTTTGTAATTTTTTTTTTACTTTAAACATTTAACAGACATTGTAACGGTTAATTTTCAATAACCTAATATATTGAAATTATATATTTAGAAACCTTCTTAAAGATATGAATTATATGCTTGATTTTATAAAATAAAGTTTAATTTGTCTATGTTGAAAGGAACGGAATTTAATTTGTAATGGCCCTTTTATAGAAATTGGTGAAATTTTCACATGATAAGATTGAACCCGTTCTAAAGGGGTCATAGTTAGCTTACTAAACATCAACATTGACCCTAGTGGAATTTTGAACTGATTTGGGTGCTAAACACAACAAGGGGTCAAAGTTACTCCAAACCACCAGGAAACATTGACCCCCCCTCTTTTATTTTCTCCATGGGTAAGCTACAAATTAAAAAACCATTTAATAAGCTGGAATGAAAGGTACTATTAATATTTACTTATAAATAATATTGCTTGGCAATTTTTGCTATAAAATGAGAAAGATATTTGATGAAAACAAAAAAAGAGGGTAATTTTTACTCCGGTTGACGGTAACTGATCCTCTAAGACAATCTCTAAGGGGATTTGCTAATATCGTCCACGTACTATCGGGTTTGAAATAGGAAGGGGAAACAAATTATATTGTGGAAGCTTCTTAAATGTTTATGACACCAACAATCATTAAGATTATTGTGAGATATACAAATGAAAAATCCACCAGGAAATAAATTGCCACAACCACTGATTTATAACTTTATGCTTTCTTTGGACTAGTATTTATTTTTTATAGGCGGTAAACATTGACACAGAAATATCCATTCATGATCTCTGGTCTTTTCTTCTCGGTACACCTGTTTACAGGGGAATAATGAAGAGATATAGGTTCCGTGAATTACTAAAGATAATAGCTCTCGATGACCAAAAAATATTAGACATGAACGGTGGAACCCATGAATTTGCACCGTTACATGAATATTTTCAAGAAATTAACAAACTGTTTCCAAAATACTAGATAACTGGACTTCACAACACAATTGATGAAATGCTCATGATCAGTTTATTCCGTAGAAGATGTTATTTCAAGGTATTCATGAAAGACAAACCTATAAAGTATGGTGGTATGATTATAATCCTTTCAGGGGCTCAACTTAGATAAATCCGCAATATGGAAATGTAGGCTGGAAAAAATGAATGCCAGGGAAAAGGCTGAAATTGTAAAACGGCTTGTTGAACCAATTAGAAACACTGGCTACAATTTAACAAAGATCGGTATTATACATCCGTAGACTTATCAGAATCTCTCTATTAATATTTTGGACTAAAACTAGCTGGAGCATTTCAAGCAAACCGAAAACACATACCTGAGAAATTGAAAGAAACTAAAGGTTGCATTCGCTAGGCCTACTCTTCAAAATTTGTTTTAGTGATCCTGCATCAAAGAGATCTCCTGTTACTCTATTTACTACATTTTAAAGTCAAAGCTAGCAAAAAATCTCATAATCCTATCCACTCAATTGGAAGTCTTCAAAACCTAACGGAAGAAAGCTTTTCCTGTAAAAACTTTGTCTCAAACTAGTAAGACCTCTTGTGGAGGAAAGAGCTAAGAATTTATCTGGTTTATCAAAAGATATAATACTGGTCATGGAAGAATTTTTTGTAAAAAAAGCTCTAACCCCGTCAAAACTTGGATCAGACTCCAACTACTTCAGCTAGAGCAAAACGTCATCAATTTGTAACAAAACACAAAACAAAAAAGCCAAGTACACTCTTTCAGAGCATAAAAGAATATGTTCAAATTGCTATAAACATGTTTGTACAAAACATCTTAAAAAAAGCTGTGGTGTGCACAGAAAATTGGGAACCGATTAACTTTGTTTTACTATTCTTTACACATAAATTACTAACCAAATATGTTTAACATATATATAAACTATCATAATTATTCATATATAAATAGAAATGTAAAATAAAAATATTGGGCTTGATGAACCCTTTCCTCCCCCTTTGTAAAACCTGGGGCAAAATATACCACAGGTTTTCTAGGACTAAGGGTGACCTGGCGGTCTAGGGGTAAGGTGTCAGACTTTTGTGCTGGGGGTCCTGGGTTCAATCTTCGGTCCCGGCACAGATCTATCTGATTGCCAAACCCTTCCTTTACTTCTGACAAGACGTGTATTAATCACAACTTGTGAATGTGAGGAATGCCAGGCCTCCACCGTGGTTCGGATCCCACGTTAAACAGTATCCTCTATTTCATCTCACAATCACCCTACCATTACACATTAGCGTAAATGCGTATAACCCGAACGGGTAGTAAGACATGGTGCTAGTAATAATAATAATAATAATAATAATAATAATAATAATAATAATAGGGCTAGGGCTAAGACTACAGCCTCACAACAAATGTCAGAATGATGTTTTAAAAAATCTGCAACTGTATTATTTAAATTCAGAAATGATAATTTGACATGGCAATTGAACTCGGGACCTTTGGCTTAGTATGCCAATTCTTTTATCACTGGGCTATACAGGAGTCGTCCCATCCATGGAGTCATTCTTCATTCATATCTTAAGATAGAGTCTGTGATGGACGTATGGAAATGACCCGCAATATATTAGCTACACATGAGCGATCAATTAATATTACGAGTTATAACATAACGTTACGGATGGGGATTTATTCTGCCATTTGTAAAAAATTACAATTGAAGGGATGCGCGCCTAGTTCATGAATTAAATAGCCATTTTATTATATTTGTTGCTTATCCGATAGTTAATTTTATTTTATGATCGTACTTAGCTAAACATTGCAATGTATCGCATTTGAGTTTGCACCCAGTTTGTGAACAAGGTAATATTTTGTCTCAAATATTTAGTTTATTTTATTATTAGTTTGTGATTTCCATGGTTACCTTAGGATTGTACAAAGAGGAACTATCAAAAGGTGGGCAGCAGGGTGCTAAACGTTCTAATTTGATATAATTTTGGAGTTGCCTAACCGTGCTAAGAACGGGTCAAACTGCTAGTATTTTAATAAATAGCATCCAATACTTCTCTGTTTATTATAACCATCTATAAACCTTTATATTTCTACTAGTTACTATGCCTGTCTTTGAGAGGAATATTTTAACAGCATTAACCGACTTAACAAAACATAACCATCAATTGGTATACTTATAGGTCCTGTAAGTTTATATAAAACGTATATACCTTTCCGTTGTTTTTATTATCAAGAGGGGGTGAGTTTAATGTGAACTTAATTGATTATATTTTTAATAACTAATTACAAATATCTTGATTGATTGATTTTTGTAAGTATTGCGAGACTTTTATAAATTAGTGTCCCCAGTGGTTTCCTGTAGCTTCTCAGACTTGCTGAACAATCAAACCCACATGATGAAGGTGAGCTTCGTGAGATATTATGGTATTCTAGCTATAAATATCTCCTTGTACAAACTGCTATATTCACGCTGCCTTTTAAATAACGTGGCCATTGGTATGTCTGAATACATATCACTGGAAATATAAAAACATAATGGCGTCAGCCGACAAGCGAGCTATATCGACGGAGTAACCGCTGTGTGTTGGTGAAGATAGTGCCAATATTTGTGGATAGAGGGTGTCATATGGTCGGCGCAGAGAAACTTATGGCGATTAATCTCAGTTTTATAGACCGGATCTGCTACTTTTTCATTCAATTATCTCCTTATTTGTCCTCTAAAGGCTGAGTTGACCTTGCTACAGAAACATCTGGAAACTCTGGGGATTGATCCCGGGACGTCTGGATCTGTAGCCAGGAACTCTGACCACTAGATCACAGAGAGAGCCAGTGTAAATGAAAGTTCAAATTAAATAAAAATATTGAACATTATTTGAGTAAATTTATTAGCTAAAGAAACACTTTAATATTAATTAAATTGAATATGAACCAAACAATTATAAAAATATGTGACTGTAATTTATTTATTTTATTTTAGGTTTAAATATCAACTTTAGTTTGTATCGGGTTTTGAAGTGAAAACAACATAGGAAACGAATCACATTGATCAATCAAATCATGTCTTTCTTCAGTGATCAATTTTTGAAATTTTTTCGCACCTGTCGAGTGGTTCTCCTACAACTTCACTAAATTTCATATGTCTAGCTCTTTGGCAAGGACGAAAAATCATTTTGATATATCTATCTATACACCTGTATTTCCCACAATTGATTTTTTAATATACATATAATCCTCAAAGGATTTTAGACGGGAATTATTGTAGTAGTATTGTAATAAATAAAAATCAATACTTCCCCGTTTCTTATAATCGTATATGGCCCCATAGCTTCCAAGTCCTGAGAGCTCTTAAGACGGGAATTATTTAAATTAACTTACGGTAAATAAATAACATTTTCAATTAAGTGAAAAATGACAGCCTGAAAACGCGAATTGAACACGGGACCTTTGGCTTTAATTTCCAATACTCTACATCCTGGATCATCTAGTGTCCAAGGTCATCTTTCACTAGTTATATTGAGTGTTCTTACTTAATTTGATTTTATTCTATTATCAGATATGTTTCTATAGATTGACACCACATATCAATTTGTGATACAAATGAATTAATAAATAACATTGCAGTTTCATCTGATTTTAAAATAACATCTAGACGGTTCTATCTCTGATCCACACAGATTTGAAGACTGTAAGTGCTATTTGCACAAGCTTTGAATTTCAATCGCTGTGCGAGAATTTTGTCCGATTGGTTCTGTTTGATTCTCATCCTGATGGCTGTCTATCGATTTGCTCCTATTCATACATCCCCCCCCTCTTTTATCACTCTTCTAACACCTCTCTGTAGCCCCTCGAATCTCTTTACTAAACAAACTCCCTCGCTCACTTGAAGGCACTGAAATAAACACTTGACAAAGGTGTATTTCCACTCTTCAAGAATCCTGCTTTCTCAAGGACGCGCTTGGACCGCAGATAAAACACATTTCCATATTTTAATCATAATAAAAAAAATTAAAAACGGATTTTAAGAAGTGATAACGTAAATCAGTGCAATAAAAAAAACTCTCTATCACGTGACTTTAAACTATGTTAACAATGGCATGAGTACGCGCTTTGCCAAAGTGTATTTTCGTTTTAATTTAGTCCCATACTCGCTTCAGTGGCTGAATGGTCTCAGGCATCACTGTCATGTTAGACTAGTCTGCTAATGACGGAGAGATCAGGGTTTGAATCTAGGTTGGGTCTACTGAGGGTGGTTTTACTAAATAGTTTTCTACTCTCTATCCATGCAAATGTGGGTACGATTACTCTAATTCAACATTCTTCATTCCCAATACAGTAACGCGATTAGTACACTAATAAAGAGTAAAACTCGGTGCCATAATATATGTATATATATTATATTGATTATAATTTATATTCAGAGTGTTGTAGAGCTCGATGTAATCTAGATTTACCATGAAAATTATCATGAGTATGGTCATAGTGTAGTTGGTCAAGGTAAAACGGTATTATCAGTGTAAGCGCTCCAAGCCCGAGCTCTTTCAGAGAATGTTAAAACCAAACTGTTCAACAACGCCTTAGCTTGGTTAGTAGCGTTCTTCCCACTGAGCTAAGTGCCAGCATAGATTCCTGATTTATGGACAAAAAAAACCTCATCATTTGTTAAACTTCACATGAATGAATAAATTGCCAGGGATGGATGTAGTATATATTCTATATTTAAGTTAGTTTAAAACTAATGTGCTGATATAAATAGTCTGTTCAAAAACGCACGTTAAACTGCTCAAATAAAAACTAATAAATTCAATGACCCAACAGCACCTTGAATCACTCATGAATTCACGCATTGAACAAACAATTTTGGATTCGTCAGTTAATTGCGATAATATGATTGGAGAATTTAAGTCACTAACACCTGCAGGTGAGAGTCATCCTATTCTCTAAGAAATGAAGATGAAGAAGACCTTCATCTGTTTCAGTAGATTTCCGTTAGATCATTGCATGTCTCATTTTTCTAATCCTTATTTCTGATATAAACTTCAAAGAAACATGCAGGTTTATTTAAGCTTTATTATCTTTGGTTTGATGGATGAATATGCTACCGAAGAACGCGGGTACATAAAAGCGCAAGCGAAAAGGGGTCACAAGACAGCGAGAACGATTGGGGTGCAAAAGAACGCAAGTAGAGAAGATCGTAATTCTTGATTGCCATAAAAAGTCGAGTGTCTGTTTCCTTTCCTTTGTTTGGTGGCAGGAATACGTAGGCTACTGTAACTAACAGCTGTTCAACTTCATCCTTTTAAACCACATTGTCCTCTAACCTAACCTAACATAACCTAAAAGTCCAATGCCAGTAACTTGAAAGCCACGTTAAGGCTGCTTACGCAATCTGTACAATTGCCACCCAGTTAAACAAAGACCCCCTTGTGCTGTTCTGGAGAATAAAGAGGGCACTATAATGTCACGAAACAATTGATAGATCTGTATAACTGTACACTTGAGCTGTTTTGTGCCTGATCTATTTTGGAACCACGAGGTTGCGCTGTTATGTACCTGCGCTTTTTTTATTCTTTATAATTCACTAAACTATATCAAAGTACTTGGGCCTCCAGGGATTATTTCATATTATACACACCCTAGTTAGCTGTTATACACAAGCCTATGTTTATAATCCTAGTCTTTTATAAAATGATACAATAATAATAATATTGGTTAATCTCACGTGTTAAGTAAATAGAAAATATTGGATTCAAGCCCAAGTACCTTGGAGGCCATATAAAATTTGGAGACAAAATGCCTCCCCCCCCTTCATGCCCTCATTCACAATCTCCTACATTCCTGCACATAGCACCCTATGTTTCCTTAACATTTACCCTCTCATCACTCTTAATTTTCCGCCATCGGTGTTATGTAATTAATGGCAAATGCTCTCTAATACAAATTATTTACCACAGAAATTCTAAATATACAACCAAAACATTTAATTAAAAGCCGAATCATTATTTGTCGAACAGTGTTACTCCTCTGTGGATCCATTCCCAAACATGTGTGTGTTTGTGTTGGATTCCTAGATTAAAACAGATTTACAGATAAACTCGCGCTTGATGCATGTTAAGTCATGGTTAGGGGGTGGGGAACCAGGGGCTTCAAGGGGTGTCTCTCTTTTCAAACCAAATATCCCGGATAGCCCATGAAAGCTTAGTAAACATTTACATTTAAGGGTATAGCAGTGATTCTCTAGGGAAATCCTACAAGGCCGTAGCCAGTCAATAATTTCAGGGTGGGGGGGGGAGGTTGGTGGGTACATCCCCCAATTTCTGGAGGTTAGAAAAAATTCTAAATTATAAACAGTTCTAGAAGCTATTTGAAGTTATTTTTTATGGCAGCATAACCCCCTAACTTCCGAAGGATAGGTAAAATTCTAAATATCAAACACCTCTAAAAGATATCTGATGTGTTTTTAAGGCAACATAAAACCCTAACTGCCGAAGGCTGAACCAAATTATAAATATTAAACCCCTCTAAAAACTCTCTGAAGTGTTTTTTTATGGTAACACAGTCCCCTAATTTTTACTTGAGCCTTAATTTTGATATTGTTTGACCCATAAATAAGTTCATGTATATTTTGTTTATAAAATTTCTGGGGTGGGGAGTTTGAACCCGCAAACCCTCCCTCTGACTACGGCCTTGAAATCCTATCGCTGGACTAAAAATTTGAGACAGACCGGTATAAAATATAAATAGAGGTAGTGAGTGCTGGACGGTGCTTTTTGATCTGATATAAACATCAAACAGATACATATAAATGGGCCTTCTCCAACTTATAGCAGGATTCTGGCTAGAAATCGAAAACTTTTTACTTTCTCTCGACACCTAGAAGGAAAAATATTGTGATCGTCAAATAAAATCTAACTCTAGATTTTAATAAATGTTGACGTTTCATGAACCCCTGAAACCAAAAAGATGTTTTCAAAATGCCGTCTGTCTGTACCTCAGACTAGTCCCGAGATTATTTTACCAATTGGGCTAAAACTTGGTAGCCGGGGTTTTCATAAGATCTCACTAAGGGGTTTTTGGAATTAGACATCCAACCATAAATTTAAGGTTAGTTTACCGAAAGGAAAAATGAGAAAAAAAATCAATTTTCTCAAAATTGGATCTAAAATTTTGATTAAATTTTATATAAAGAAACCGTTCATCATTATAAATATTATTATTATTATTAATATTATTATTAGCACCGCGTCTTACTACCCGTTCGGGTTATACGCACTTACGCTAATGTGTATTGGTAGGTGATTGTGAGATGAAATGGAGGACCTACAGTTTAACGTGGAATCCGAACCACGGTGGAGGCCTGGCATTCCTCACATTCACAAGTTGTGATTAATACACGTCTTGTCAGAGGTGAAGGAAGGGTTTGGCAATCAGATAAATCTGTGCCGGGACC
>CABFWB010000643.1:34413-46891 GCA_902151455.1 Timema bartmani | reverse complement strand
GCACAGATTTATCTGATTGCCAAACCCTTCCTTCACCTCTGACAAGATGTGTATTAATCACAACTTGTGAATGTGAGGAATGCCAGGCCTCCACCGTGGTTCGGATCCCACGTTAAACTGTAGGTCCTCCATTTCATCTCACAATCACCCTACCATTACATCTTAACGTAAGTACGTATGGCCTGAACGGGTAGTAAGATGCGGTGATGATAATAATAATAATAATACTTCTATTGTTGACATTGATAATATCTTACACAGAACTATTTTATAGATTTTTTAACCATGTCTTAAATAAAACCCGTCCGGGTTAAACTGATACGAACTAATTATGATTTTGTGTTAGGAATGAATGTTATTTGACAGAAAAAGTGTAAAACGTATTAGCGTTGAGGGAGAATAGAAAACAATAAATATCCCTTAATACACCTGACCGGTAATAGAACCCTGACCTCCTCGTCATCGGCTATCCAATATATTGCCGGAGTGACACCTTAGAACAGTGGTGCGCACCCTTTTGTGGGTGTGAGCCTACTGAAGTAGTATTTTAACTTGAATATCACCATTTAAATAAAATAAAATAAAATAAAAGTTCTGCCTTTTACCTATATGAGGCTTTCTCCATTCACACCTTATGTTTACGGTGAATTCGTGGTGAAATAAAAATGTCTCTAAGGCTGTCAAATCTCTAGAGTCAAAGTAATTTTACTGCACATAACATTTTGTTTATAGGATTACAAAGGTTGCATCTTACTTTATAAGGGTTCTACGTATCCTCTTTATCGTCAATTAAAAAAAACAATGACCTCTTAATAGCTCTAGACCCCAGGACTGCAACCATTGTTAGACCATGAGGTCATTAAAAGGGATTTTACAGGCATTAGTAATATATATATAGATAATAAGTTGCAGCTTAAAAATTACATGGCTTGACGTATGAGCATGATAAAATTATTTTAGTATATTTTGTAATTTTAAAAATCCCTTCTCACTGTATCAAACGGACTACAATGAACACTCAGTTTACCCTGTGAGGGGATAAGTTTACCTTACATGTTTCCACTATGGTATAGCTAATAAGATAGGGCCATAGTGCAATACGTGAAGGAGAGACGGATACCTTTCAGAGACAATTAAATGTACGTACTCTTAATAAAAGATGTATACATCTTTCTTTATAGTTGAGTTAAAGTGCTTATTACTATAATCTCATACAGGATCTATACAAATTTGCACATTTATTCTTCACATCTCAAACAAAACAAGCCTATATTGTAAGCCAGCTGACGTCATTTAATACTATGTTCGAGAGATAGTTTCACAAAAAAAAAACTACCCGCTTCAACTGCCGAATGGTCTAGGATACTAATGAGTCACTCTCGCAATAGATTGGGCTAACAATAACGGAGAGATCTTATTTCGAATCCCAGTTGGATGTCCCACGATAGTTTATTCCTAAATGGTTCTCCCACTACATAAATTCGGGTACCCTTTCTTTGTACAGGGTGACGCTGAAACAATTAGACAATTAGTCACTTGAAAACTAACACATTAATTGAAAATTATATATTCACTAGCAAATTCCAGCAAATTACATACTACACTTTCTCACTTTTTGTAGTTAATGTCACTCAAGTGAACTCCATCGGACGTCAGGTAAACCTCATCACGTTGTACATCACCTTCCTCAGCATAGACCGTCTTATTGTTTCCGACCAACCCTGTATCTAACCATTCTTATCCCTGACAAATTTATCGTAAATAGTACATATAATTCATATAACATGACGGGTAGTAAGACGTGGTGATAAGACCAAATAAAAATACAATGTCGATGCTGGAATGTTGCCATGGATAGAACATATATTTCATGATACGATACTTGACCACTTTTATTGAAATAAACGGTGGTCGTTTGGACTTTAGAACACTCATTTCAACAAGGACAGCACTGTGATGTAAGGAGCAAAATAATTGGGTTGTTAGGAAGGTTGTTCCTTTTATTTGCTTACCTGGCACCAATGGTGAGTATTTTCACATCAGTTGGAGGTTTCACTTATGTCGAAAACAAAGAGTCAGATGACGTTCGTTGTTACACACTTTCAGTTTGAATAGATAATCGAGAAATTAAGGGTAATACTTTGAATTTGTATATATCATGTTTAAGATTATGTTACCGAGCTCTTTAACTTGACTATAAACATGTATACATTGATATTAAGAACATACTAAGTCGGTTTCAGAATAGAAGAAAGATTTTTGGTAGTCACAAAATAAGTTAAAACCATTTTTATAGGCTATACGTTGAGTCATGTAGTCAGCATTTGTCATTTTTGATTGATATTATCTTTATCTATAAAATAATATGCATTTATATTACTCAACCCGAAGGTTGTTTGGATCCTCAACATTTCCCCTGTCAGCTGTAAAGCCTAGGCAGCACTGAAGAGGGGTACTAGGGAAATGAGGAGTGAGGTGGTTTCTAGTTGCGTTTCTCACTAAGCCAGAAGGCACTCTTGCACATCAGTCTGCCAAGCCCACTGAAATCCACAGACCAATTGACCCTAAAAGCGACACCTTACCTCCATTTAGTTTAGGGACTGACTGTATATTGAATATTATTAGTAGTTTGGTTCATACCTCGGATAATTTAATATTTGTCAGAGCCATAAGCTAGACTAAGACCGAGCAATGAAAGTAACCTCTTGCTCTAGCCACTACCAGAAGATATAGTGCAGTGTAAACACTACATCTAACCAGACTGATACAGAGCAATGAAAGTAACAACTCGCTCTAGCCACTACCAGAATATATAGTGCAGTGTAAACACTATATCTAACCAGACTGAGACAGAGCAATGAAAGTAACAACTCGCTCTAGCCACTACCAGAATAAATAGTACACATTGTAAACACTACATCTAACCAGACTGAGACAGAGCAATGAAAGTAACATCTCATTCTAACCAGTACCAGAAGATATAGTGCATTGTAAACACTATATCTAACCAGACTGAGACAGAGCAATGAATGTAACAACTCGCTCTAACCACTACCAGAAGATATAGTGCAGTGTAAATAGTACATCTAACTAGACTGAGACAGAGCAATGAAAGTAACAACTCGCTCTAACCACTACCAGAAGATATAGTGCAGTGTAAATAGTACATCTAACTAGACTGAGACAGAGCAATGAAAGTAACAACTCGCTCTAGCCACTACCAGAATATATAGTAAACATTGTAAACACTACATCTAACAAGACTGAGACAGAGCAATGAAAGTAACATCTCATTCTAACCAGTACCAGAAGATATAGTGCATTGTAAACACTATATCTAACCAGACTGAGACAGAGCAATGAATGTAACAACTCGCTCTAACCACTACCAGAAGATATAGTGCAGTGTAAATAGTACATCTAACTAGACTGAGACAGAGCAATGAAAGTAACAACTCGCTCTAACCACTACCAGAAGATATAGTGCAGTGTAAACACTACATCTAACCAGACTGAGACAGAGCAATGAAAGTAACAACTCGCTCTAACCACTACCAGAAGATATAGTGCAGTGTAAACACTACATCTAACCAGACTGAGACAGAGCAATGAAAGTAACAACTCGCTCTAGCCACTACCAGAATATATAGTGCACAGTAAACACTATATCTAACCAGACTGAGACAGAGCAATGAAAGTAACAACTCGCTCTAACCACTACTAGAAGATATAGTGCATTGTAAACACTACATCTTACCAGACTGAGACAGAGCAATGAAAGTAACAACTCACTCTAGCCACTACCAGAAGATATAGTAAACATTGTAAACACTATATCTGACCAGGAAGAGACAGAACAATGAAAGTAACAACTCACTCTAGCCACTACCAGAAGATATAATGCAGTGTAAACACTACATCTTACCAGACTGAGAAAGAGCAATGAAAGTAACAACTCGCTCTAGCCACTACCAGAATATATAGTAAACATTGTAAACACTATATCTGACCATACTGAGACAGAACAATGAAAGTAACAACTCGCTCTAACCAGTACCAGAAGATATAGTAAACATTTTAAACACTACATCTTACCAGACTGAGACAGAGCAATGAAAGTAACAACACGCTCTAACCAGTACCAGAAGATATAGTGCATTATAAACACTATATATTACCAGACTGAGACAGAGCAATGAAAGTAACAACTCGCTCTAACCACTACCAGAAGATATAGTAAACATTGTAAACACTACATATTACCAGACTGAGACATAGCAATGAAAGTAACAATTCGCTCTAACCAGTACCAGAAGATATAGTAAACATTGTAAACACTACATCTTACCAGACTGAGACAGAGCAATGAAAGTAACAACTCTCTCTAACCACTACCAGAAGATATAGTGCAGTGTAAACACTATATCTGACCAGACTGAGCCAGAATAATGAAAGTAACAACTCTCTCTAACCACTACCAGAAGATATAGTAAACTTTGTAAACACTACATCTTACCAGACTGAGACAGTGCAATGAAAGTAACAACTCGCTCTAACCACTACCAGAAGATATAGTGCATTATAAACACTATATCTTACTAGACTGAGACAGAGCAATGAAAGTAACAACTCGCTCTAACCACTACCAGAAGATATAGTACATTATAAACACTACATCTGACCAGACTGAGACAGAGCAATGAAAGTAACAACTCGCTCTAACCACTACTAGAAGATATAGTGCAGTGTAAACACTATATCTGACCAGACTGAGACAGAGCAATGAAAGTAACAACTCGCTCTAACCACTACTAGAAGATATAGTGCATTGTAAACACTACATCTAACCAGACTGAGACAGAGCAATGAAAGTAACAACTCGCTCTAACCACTACCAGAAGATATAGTGCAGTGTAAACACTACATCTGACCAGAATGAGACAGAGCAATGAAATGTAACAACTCACTCTAGCCACTACCAGAAGATATAGTAAACATTGTAAACACTATATCTGACTAAATATTGATCTGGATATATAATACTAATAATATAAGTGAAATGGTTTTAATGGTAATCCCTCTCCACCCCGAAAATAATTATAAGTTCTTATCGTAGCTATAAGTTGGCAAAGTCTTATTAAGGTGTGTCCGTCACATATTTTATGTGGATCAAAACGAGGGGTACACTCTTTACAACCCATCTAATTTCTCTATTCTGATTTTCATCGGAAAGATCTCATTGTAAATTTAGAAAATTGACCATAAGCTGAGACTGTAATGTTCATTCGAGTGACCACAGCTCTCCTACATGATGAGTCAAAACAGTGGAGGACTGTTATCATTCGAATAACCTTCATTCATTCTACTTTCATGTATTCATAGGTCAAGTATTGTTCTATAAAGCTCTCACGTTTGGCATGTATATAAATAATACCGACAAACAACAATTATATAATGAAACTAGCTAAATCCCCATTCATCGCACGGGATATTGTGCTATTATTTATTTTTGGATGAAAACTAGGAATTTTTGTTTGAAGCTTAATGGAATGGTTCTTAGCGCTACCCGAGAAACACCAAGAGGAGGTGACCATGTATCGTTTCTCATGGGGAGTTTTATTTTCGGCAGGCCCCCTCACCTACTGCATGGGGTGTTATTATCAGATGAACGTGGCTGGACAGGTCTCCCCCCTCCCACCACTCCCCACTACCACACACCACCCCGGGCCGGGACCTCTCACCCAAACAGACACTACAGTCACCACAAAATTCAGCAAAATATAAAACTACAGACTTTTACCGTCTCTTGGAGTTGCATATTAAAACTTAATTACATATTTTAATTAATTGTCTGTATTCATTTTTTTTCCACCCCTTAGAGGTATCCACGGGGTTAAAAATAATTGATATATTTTTTCTAAGGCATTATTAGAACAAACTTATCGGATTATTACCCTCTAAACGCTTAAAAAAAGAGTTTATAAAGCAATATTGTTGATTAGGGTAGCTAACCTTATTTCACCCCCTTAATCACAAACCATCGGAATTACCCATCTGTAGGTTCCCTAATTAGCTTAGAAGGAACACCTGTGCCAAATTTCAGCCCTCTAGCTTCGTGGGAAGTGTGAGAATTAGTGAGGATTGAGTCAGTCAGGGCTTTCACTTATATATATTATGTTATCATTGTTGAGAGCACAGCCATATTTTGTATTTTATAAAAGGTTCCTCTTATGAACATAGGATGTACTCTTAATTTACCCTGAAAAGTTTTCAAGCTTACTGAGCCTGGTTCTGCTAAGTCGGGGACTATACGATAGAGCCATGGTGTAATCCGTTAGATTAAGACCTTTGAGGGTAAACGGAATATATAAAGGTGGTTCAATCATCGTCCTAAAAACTGATACAACCCTAATGCTTATATGTGTTTTAGGCTGCTACACGATGGTGAGGTGGGCGGCACCAAGGCTGGTGCTGACAGGATTCTTGGTGCTTATCACGGCACCATGAGGATACTACCGCTCTCTGGGATAAGACTCTGGACGCTCATCGACACCGTTCAAATAAGAAGCGACGCGGCCATGTTCTGGTGGCAGCGGTGGGATCGTCATTCTATCCTCTCCGCCAGTGTTGACAAGATATACATAAAATAAAGGTTTTCTTATCAGTTGGGCACTTCGTTCAGGCTCGACTTTAGGCAAAACTACAATGGAGCCTATTTTGAAAGGTGATAAGTTCTTGTTTTCTTTCGTGAGCTCAAAGTAGTAACAATGGCACATTGTACAGCTTTTATACCTTACACTTTTGACTGTGCTAATTTTGAAAAATAATTTTGTTATGTTAATATACAGCTAGAATTTTGTAGGGTATATTTAAAAAAAAATGCTGACAATACACCATAAAAAATATTTATGTTTCGACAAATACAACATATTTGCTACATATTGTATAGAATCTACTAGACAAAATGTATATGTTTAATTTGAATGGAAAAAATTCAATTGTTTTATATCTACTGAAACTTTTTGTATCTCACACAATATTGTTTACATGTTAGAAACTATCCATTTGATTAGTTATTAAATGATATTATTTGGATGGAATTTTCTTCAAGAAAAATACGTAAGCCTTTAAGATTAATCATAATTTTTTTTCTGAGTTTAATATTTAGTGTCTAGTTTGTGTAAGTACTTAACAATGTACGAAAAAGTAACAGTAGCAAATCCAATACTAAGCATTCACTTTGATTTCTTAATTAATTATAACCATTCGATAATGAATAACATATCGAGATTATTTAATACTTATATTTATTAATATCTGTAAAAAAAATTCAACCATTGCTAGAAAAATAATTTAAATAAAAATATATGAAATATTTGTATTATTTGGTTAGAGCTTGCTCACGAATCTAAACCAATCCTAAGTAATAAATCCAAGTGTTGAATACAAGATGTGTGTAAGAAATGAAATTTTGGATTTGTTCAAATAATAATTATTGTAGCCGCAAAACTAGCCAAAGTTATTTGAATCGTTAAAAACATGACCAATTTTCATTAACTCTAAAAAAAACTAAACAAATGATAACTTTTTTAGCTACGGGTAAATGAATAGAAGCCAATTTATAAACTTGTTTTTACAGATTCTAATATATTTTATGACAACATTTATAATATTTTACCAATTAATTTATAAATTAAACAATACTAATATTTATATTAACAATAGTTAATGTAGTTATCAAATTTTTACTTACTTTTATGTCTTCTTAAATAGTTTCAGTTGAAATTAGCTTTATAACAAATATCACTTCAATGATGCATTTAATAAGTTATAAAATATACTTTGTAAGTAATGTACTTGAGAAAAAATAACAATAGTAATAATTGAGAGATGAATCATCATTGTTTAGCGATCACGAAATGCAATACAATATGTGTTTATCTCCAAAAGTGGTGGAAAAATGTAGATTTTGTCTATATTAATAAAATCAATTAAACCCAAAGTAAGTTTCACATTCTTCCAAAAATTCACTTGACTAACGAAAAAGAATTGAGTTATGACACTTTTAAAATTTGGAATTGATTTGTTATTTACAATATAGTGATTATTTTCTTTAAGTAAGTTTCACATTCTTCCAAAAAGTCACTTGACTAAAGAAAGAGAATTGAGCTATTACACTTTTAAAATTTGGCATTTATTTGTTATCAGCAAGTTAGTGATTATTTTCTTTACAAAAAATTAAAGATACCATTGTATGGGTAGACTAATTTGTAATATTAATTAGTGTACCAAGTACTGTACGTGGATGCAAAATAAACCTACCCAATGGTGCTAAAATTATTGTTGGTGAACACTACATTTAGTGTTCTAAATAGAAGGAGAGACAATTATTCTTAGTTTTAGGCTAGAAAGGTAATTTTCAAACAAGCAAACTCGACGATGCAGATTCATTTATCTACGTTACCAACCAAGCAGTTTAGTAAACAAATATTTATATTTAAATATCTCAAAATATACTGTGCACCTCCCAGTCAATTCTATTATCTATTTGGAACGCTATTTGTAAACAAATATATATTAAGTTAATAAAATTATTTTAATTTAAATAAGATAGAACATAAAACATAATAATTTTCTTTTATTAGTATGTTTTATTCTGTGCTTTAATAAATATATAAACTCTTCTTAAAATAATATTTACATATTCATCAAATGTCTATTTTTAGATAATAAAAAGCCTATCTTGTTTATATTTTATGATAGATTTTATTCTGGATCTGTTTTATCCTAATGTATTGCTTTAAACTTGGTGATTATGAGGGCGTTAATCTTGGAAATATAAGAATGTACAACTCGTTCAGTTGAAGAAAACTAAACTACTTGAATCCAATTTACAGTGTTAGTGTTTATATGAACCAAACGGATCAAATCTCTTCGAAGTGCCAAAAATTGCAAAGATAAAAACGATTTAAATGTTCTATTTGAATTGAAAAAGACAAAACTTTTTTTCAAAGAAGATTTGAAGAAAAAGAAAGAAGATTTTAGTGGCGCACTTGCATAGTAAATTTTCACCGCACAGACTACTGTTGTAATTACAAACGTTCACTAGTGTTTTAAAGGCCTCAGAACTGGATTTGTTTCAGTTAGCCTAAAAATTTGTATTATAATGTAAATTATTCCATCGGGTTACTGTGCATTTGTGTATAAAGATATTTGAAAGTTCTAATTTTAAAGAATATATATATATATATACCTGAGATATTCTATGTCTTAGATAACTTACATTCAAGTAATGATATTAAATTAATCGGAAAATTTAAGTAAAAACCTAATTAAAAAAAGTGTATTATACGTGTCAATACTTGAATGCTTTTACTTCTTTGGTAAAATTATATTTAAAAAACAAAGCATTTGATTATTTCCATAATATGTTTACTATGTCGCTTTGTCCCAACATTCTTGTGGGCATGTTTTGTTTCATTTCAGCTCTTGACCTATCTCTGTACACCTAGATTAAAAAAAACTGAATACTTTGAAAAATGTTGTTAATATCCTCACTTCCTTCAAAAAAAATATATATATATATACCTGAGATATTCTATGTCTTAGATAACTTACATTCAAGTAATGATATTAAATTAATCGGAAAATTTAAGTAAAAACCTAATTAAAAAAAGTGTATTATACGTGTCAATACTTGAATGCTTTTACTTCTTTGGTAAAATTATATTTAAAAAACAAAGCATTTGATTATTTCCATAATATGTTTACTATGTCGCTTTGTCCCAACATTCTTGTGGGCATGTTTTGTTTCATTTCAGCTCTTGACCTATCTCTGTACACCTAGATTAAAAAAAACTGAATACTTTGAAAAATGTTGTTAATATCCTCACTTCCTTCAAAAAAAATAGGTAATAAGGCAGGATGGTTAGTTGAATAAGACCAAACAGTGTGTTAGAATAATAATTACAAACAGTTAACTTATCTATTATAATTTATTGGCTAATTAGTTGCTTCATTCACCGTGAATATACAACGCTTTGTCTAGAAATAATTGAGTTTTGATGAAAATGCATCAAAATAAATAGTTTATCTAATATTTAGACACAATAAAAACGTAATAATATTTCAATTACTTTCAGTATTTTGTTGTGAGCTTGGTAATACTTCCCGTGTGGTTCAAATGAATATGTTAGAAATAAAAATATAGCTATACGAAGATTCGCATGTAAATAAACTGGGAAACAATTTGGTAAATACTACCCTAATTGCATCCCGTTTAATAAGATTGTGACACCTTTAAATCGTGTGAGCACAGATGGAGGTGGCTGTTTAAATATGTATTGAAGAACTAGCACCTGTCAGACGGCACGCAACAGTACCTGGATAGCTCAAGTGATTTAGCAGTGGGACGATAAGATTCATTTTCTTAGAGGTGGTCGCCACGTTTGATCTTCGCAAAAAGACTGTTTACCTGTCTGTCGTCACTGACTGCGGCTGAAACAAACAAAGATCTCTGAAATAAATATTTCTACAGCTCCGCAGGATATGCAAAGGCTTTTGTATCTAAACATTAGTGATTACAAAATTGGGTATTTCAAATGGAGTGGAAGAAAACACGATTTTAAGTATGTATGATTGCATTTATAACTAAAAATACATTTTTGGACCAAATAAATAAATAAGAGTCCTTATGAGAATCATAAAGTATAATTTTACCCACATTAACCGCAACATAACTTGAACATTTGTAATTAGCATAGTGGTGTTTAAACATTAACTTTTTAAATGAAGAGAAAAAGTATTAATCAAAATACGCAATGCCCATGGAGGGTAGTATTTAAAAAATGTTGAAAGAATTATATGTGGACAATTTAAAAAAATATAAATTACATACTCTATGGCATTACAACCTCGACCACACCATTAAAAGTAGGCCATCTATCTCTATCTCAAGCTAGTTATGTACAGTGAACCTCATTATACCCTATTCCTATCTTGAGATAGTTCTATTCAGTCAACCTCACTACAGCCTATCACTAATCTTGAGCTAGTTATATCCAGTCCACCTCATTATACCATATTCCTATCTTGAGATAGTTCTATTCAGTCAACCTCACTACACCCTACCACTAACTTGAGCTAGTTATATCCAGTCCACCTCATTATACCATATTCCTATCTTGAGCTAGTTATATCCAGTCCACCTCACTACACCCTATCACTAGCTTGAGCTAGTTATATCCAGTCCACCTCAATACACCTTATCACTAACTTGAACTAGTTATATCCAGTCTACCTCATTACACCCTAGCCTCATCAGTGTTTGTTATATCCAGTCCACCTCATTACACCCTATCCCTATCTTGATTGCATGAAAACAATTAAATACGTATTTTAACTACTATAGTTACTGGGGCATTGCAAATTATTTCGCTAAGACCTTCAAATAAAATACTTTTCTGGTGAAAATATAGAAGGGAACTTAAGTACTGAACATGTAGTTCATGATTTCTAATTTAAATGTCCTGAAACCTCAAGAAATAATTGCAAAAGGTAAGTAAAATTAATTTTTAGTTATTATTTAAAATTTAAATGTACATATATACAAATATGTATACATATAATTATATTAAACTACCCTTAATTTTAAATCAACAATTAAATTTCTCATTTCTCCTCAATGTATAAGCATTTAACTTTTAAATATAAAGTTTGAACACAATCCATAAAATAGCTTTGATTATGTCTTCAGGAACATAATAGATGCAATCAAATATTGTTCTTGGGGGCACAAAAATCCCAATATCCATCTTAGCCTCGAGGCATAAAATGTTTATGTTTAAAATCTTATCTACAGGATAAGGTGACTCTCCTATAGAGTTCCTTGTTGGTACTTGGGTTTAATTTACAATCTAGAGTCCAATTTCCACACTTAGAACTATACTCAGCCAATTCATTATAATAAAAATATGAGAAATAATCAATGATAAAATACTGTTGAGCTTCAAATATATTTTAATTGTAATCAAATAAGTTCCTAAAAAAAATCAAATGGACTCCAGGTAAACAAATATATCAAACAATTTTTAGCTTTTTTATTGTTCAAGGTTTTTCTAAACTTTTTAAAGACTTTTAGAAAGGGTCGTGTATATTAAACAGTTTCTATCCAGTCCACCATATTACACCCTATCCCTATCTTGAGCTAGTTCTAGCCAGTCCACCTCATTACACCCTATCCTTATCTTGACCTAGTTCTAAACAGTCCCCCTTATTACACCCTATCTCTATATTGAACTAGTTCTAACCAGTCCACCTCATTACACCCTATCCCTATCTTGAGCTAATTCCATCTAGTACAACTTATTACACCATATCTCTATCAGTGTTTGCTGTATCCAGTCCACCTCATTACACCATATCTCTATCAGTGTTTGTTATATCCTGTCCACCTCATTACACCCTATCTCTATCAGTG
>CABFWB010000643.1:0-24034 GCA_902151455.1 Timema bartmani | reverse complement strand
TGGAGGACCTACAGTTTAGCGTGGGATCCGAACCACGGTGGAGGCCTGGCATTCCTCACATTCACAAGTTGTGATTAATACACATCTTGTCAGAGGTGAAGGAAGAGTTTGACAATCAGATAAATCTGTGCCGGGACCGAGGATTGAACCCTGGGTCCTCAGCACAGAAGTCTGACACCTTACCCCTTGACCACCAGGTCACCAAAGATATGTAGTCCACATATGTTCAGTCACTATATAGAAACTAGAGGTAGGAATGGAGAAGGTAGCATGCACATATATATATTGATCCTATACACACCATCCTCATAGAATATCTGGCTGACCCTTTTAAGAAACAAAGCCTGCGATGAATGTTTCGATCTGTTACCTCACACTGTGTCCTTATTTCAGACCTTAAAATCAAAATCGGAAAATGGACAGGTTGATTTTTCTTTTTGAGTAACACGTCACATTTATAACTCTTTTAACTATGATCATAACTTTTAAACTTTATTAAATGAAGCAAATGAAATGAGGGTGTAGTTATATACCCTCATACAACCCATAATCACGTGGTGATAGATACATCATTGAGGAGGGAAGAGGAGTGTGAGGACGCAGTAGATCTTAAACCCAACAATTCCACCTTAAACATTCTGGAAGTTGGGCAGGTGAACTGTGCATGCCTGGAACTGGACTTGATGTTTATCCATGCGCTGCGTAATGACTGACAGAATAGGAGTTTGCCGGCTACGTCTTGGGTCACGTGGTGGTGTATGGACAGCGCATGCTCAGTGGCGGCACAGGTCCTTTGGGTTTTATGGCCATCTAGACCTCACACGTAGTGGAGATAGGTGTCATATCTGTCATAATCATATCGATTGAGCCATTCAACTGGTCTGTTCATAATGTACGTCAAATCAAAGTGTTTTTTTTAAAAATAGATGAGTTCAGGAAAGTGGCAGAACAGAATGTAGCATCGAAAAGATTGTAGAGTTAAAGAGATCATACGCTACAATTTCGCACTTGTAAGTTTAAGAAAATATTGAATTATTTATTCAAGGTAAAACAACAGAGGTAAATAAATAATAATGGCCTCACAAGATAAACTGAAGAGTGTTGAAAAACAAATAAATATGGCAGAGACTGCGCTTGCACAGTACATTTGAAGATATATTTCACAATCTCAAAGTAAATTATTCATTTATAAGAATTAGTCTGGAAGTGATCTAATAATAATCAAAAATCGTTAATATAATAATAAAGAGATTAAATAACTCATCTACTTTGTTAACAAAGTGGATGAATCACCATTGTGACTACAGACTAAACAAACAGATTAAATCATTAAACGTTTGAATTCTTATTATATTAATAAAGAGCATAAAGAGCTTGAAATATAAAGGTATAAGGTATTTCCAATATTGGAATATTAAAGCGTTTAAATTCCAACCAAACAAATAGGTTAAACCATTAACCCTTTGAAACCTTATGATAACAATAAAGAGCTTAAAGAGCTTGAAATATAGAGGTTAACAAAGTGCCTGAATCATCCTTGTAAATTCCGACTATATTCTTAAATTTTAAGATTAAATTTAAATTCAAATATCAATTCTGATCAAAATAAATTGCACAAAGGTTTGGCTTCCTGAAATAACCCAAACCTCTGTGGAACTATTACAACCACCAGAAATAATCGAGAAGATTTCGACTCGTTAATATTTAACATTATAATAGAAAACAAAGCAATATTACATTAGACGCATGGTAGTTTCTCATTAAACGAATCGGCATTGTTAAAGCTATAACTTATAAACCAACAAAAATAAATTACTTTTATAATATCTTCAAAAAAAATACGTCTACAAAATTTTATCTATAAATCAAACATTATCAAATTTTAAAGTTAAACAATTATTGGTAACCATAAGTGCAATAAAATTTATATTTAAACTAAATATTCCAAGCAAGAAAAAGAATCAAAAAGTGGCTACCTACTAATAAGTCTAAATTTTACTAAGACACTAGCACCCAAGTGCCAAAAGGAAACAGTAAGTTTACCATAAAAATAATTACTTTTCAAAATAAATCTTCTAGTGAGAAATTACTGACGCCTACACTGAACGATTTTAATCACATAATTAACTAAGTGTTTAAACACCCAAACCCTTTATAGGTCATTTATATTTAAATATTTAATAAAATATAAAGAGTTTTTATTTAGACATCCTGGAGCAATTATATCCAAGTCCAAACCAGGACCTCTCGTGGTTGTGTCAGAATTAATAGTCCACCATGCTAGCTGAGCACCAGCTTTATATAGGTCTAGTTGATGGATATAAAGGGGGGTGGGGGGATCTTCATATTAAAAGTATCATGCCACGTTGCGAGCACGTGCTAGCAGCGTGGTTGTCTTGTTAACAACCGTCATCATCTTGACACGTCACCTAGACACGTATACCGGAACTCTGGTGAGTTGGGAGTTAAGATCGCGTGATGTTCGTCTTTCGGCCGGCTAGGCCAATCAGCGTAGGTCTAGATCATCTCACTGAAGTGACTCATCGATGCACCTTTCATAGCTTTGTCAGTCTTCACTTCATCATAAAATTCGGTGCGAATTAGTCGTGTGATGATTGTTGGCTGGGACTATAGAGTGAGTAAAGCATATATTTTAGACATAGTAAGGTGTTGTAAATGTTTGATATTGCAGGATTGCTAATGTCACATGTCCAATAACCGTCTAGGAGGAGGAAGCTTGAGGTAGGGTCACCCTGGGTGAAAACCAGTGAACTAGGTGTAACTAAATGGCCGGTTTACAAGAAATTTAAATGCTAGGCCTGGAAATAATTTATTTTGCGGAAATGGTAAAGAGATCCGTAATTTTTAAGATCACATTAATTTTTTTTTGTATAATTTTTTTTAGTTGATTTATATAATTCAATATTTAGCGTAAAATTCGTTTATTAAATTCTAACTTACGGCTTACAATAAATATTCAAACAATACTCTCGATTGTGTTAATTTCTATAGATAGAAAATAAATATATAAGCCACAGTGCTTCGGAACAGGAATGAGCCGTATCATGGGCTCCCCTGTTTTTATCTTGAGAGGGTAGGGACTCTATTAAGCCTATCCTCCATCCTCTCGAAATTTTTCAAAGCATAGCAAAAGAGTGTTTAAGGAAGTCAGTTTATGAAATTAATTAATCTTAATTTGATTCTGCAATTCAATCTTCAGAGATAAGAGTTTGTCATATAAAGACATAAAATTTTTATAAATGTTTCGGGCGAATATCTCTTAAATTAGGCTCTAAATACATATGATTTTCGAAAAATTCCAGATGAGAATGATTTCAAAACTCTTTTAAGGAAATCCAATTTTCAAACATTTGGCTGGTGAAGAACACTTAAAATAGCATCTAGAAGGATCTAAATTAATAGTAAAAAAAACTAGGCAAGGAGCCCTCTAATAGCTTTTTTTGGCCATTGAAAATTACAAAATATTCTGGAGGACTACTTTATATAACTTCTAGGGAATCCAATTTATCAAAAAATCTTGCTTAACATTACTTGACATAGGTTTTAGAGGCATACAATATTGAAAATTTGCTGAAGGAGGACTGCAAATAGCCTTTATGATTAACTTTTTTTTTAATCTGGGAGTATTCTAACCTAAATACATTTTAAAAGAGTCTAATTTTCAATAACTCACCTCTTTAGGACCACTCAAAATAGCTTCTAGGGCCACTAATTTTCAAAGATTAAATGGGGGAAGTTGTGAGAAGAGTTAGTTTTTTTCGATATCCCCTCCCTTCTCTCACACAAACCAGGTTCCACCACCACTTTTTAAAATAGCCTTCTGCTTTCTCTGGCGTCTTTAAATCATGTCGTAAACTTACAATTTGGAGCCCTTCCCAAATTAAATCCTTCCTACGTCCATGAGACACATAGTGTAGTTTTAACGTCTACCAAGGAAAGACTTGCTACCTTTCAAGGTAAACGGAGTGTACACGTAAAACAGATAAAACCTGTAAAAGTAAAGTAATCGAGTGTGACATGAAGTGTTAAGTAGAAGACATTAAAGTTATAAAATTTAGCTAAAGTTTTCAAAATATTTTGCAATAATCTTTGAAATACGAAGTAATATCACCAGGTGTAAACTATAAGCTCTATCACTAGTTAAGGTGATTTCTTGATCGTCTTTTTGCCAAGAATTTAATGTAAGTCAATGAAAATTATGAAATTTTGTATGTATAACTTTTATTATAGAATACTGGGAGGGTACATTATTCTTTGGTCTGGAAAACTTGGGTTGGTGAGGGAATTTTGAAGTGTAGGCCTCATAAGCGCTGTTTGAATGTATGCACACACAAAAAATTATTTAGTAGAAATCAGTTGGGCTTAAAATTTTAATCGGCCATTAGTTACACTTAGTAAGTTTTAATATATTTTAAAGTGAAATCACTCCAGAATTTAAAAGTGAAATTACTTCAGAATTTAAGGCCAGTGTATAGACATTGGGCTTAAATTACATGATAGTATATAGGGCTATTATTAAAGACCAAAGTGTCAGGCTACAAAGGTTACTAAAACTACATTTATATATTCATGAATGAAATTATATATAATTTTAGATTGATAATATGAGTGATGTATGAACCGTAGGAGTAAAAGTTTTATGGATGCATCTAATTTTCAAGAATATGAAACTTTATGAATATGAGCACTTTAAATAGAACCTAAGGCCATTAAACTTTCAGAGGGTTTTAAGGGGAAAGACCCTTTAAATAGCTTCTTAGAGACTCAAAATTTAAAAACCTTTTGGATGAGAACCATTCTAACATCTAGAGGAATATAAATTTCGCAAATTTTTTCTATTGGGGACTAATCAATGTAGCTTTTAGGGTCATCAAAATTTTGGAAAATTTCTGGAGGAAAACTTGTGATCCCCCGTTTTTATTTGTGACAAAGACGTTCAAAACATCCCTTTTTGCGAATCACACTTACTACACAAATTAAAGGGGCCTACCTATCGTATTTAATTGTTGACCGAAAAAAGTTGCCATGTTCTTCTCTACACAAGCTTCTAATATGTTGTTACCATACGTATTGATAAAGAAAGACATACAAAAAAGTACTACCCATAAAAAATAAACCTCGTTCAAATATCTTCAAAAGATATCCAGGGTTCAAAATTTTACCCAGTCAGGACCTCCGGGCTCCCTCTTATTTGGGCTGCTCAACTTCCAAAAAGCTTCCGGATCCTCTGAGGGAGATATAATTTCAGGATCAATTTTCGAGTTTTGAAAACTACAAGTCTCTCATTAGCTCAAGCTAAAACCTGTATTTTTGTTGAACTGAAATTGTACTCATGCTCATAAGCCTTGTTCATATTTTACTTTATTGTACAAATTTCATTCTTAAGTAGAAATAAATTTACTGCAACGCAATAAATGTTAGCTATAACTAATCTTATTTGATGATATTTTCAAACAAATATTAATAATGAATTTGGACGTTTTAATTTTTCATTCATTTTATTTATAATAAAGAAACCCAAGAGATTATGTATTTTAATTTAAGCACTAACACTATAATGCGGTTAATACACACACAAACACAATTTGCTTTCTTCAAAACACATTTTTTTTAAATTAAGTTGATGCACAAAACTTTCGCATGCACTAATTTAATAAGAGCTAAAAGCCAAAATTTTAACAAGGGATTGGTTTCAATCTCCATGCTAGAAGGTATATTTCAATTATATTTAAATAGCATAGCACACCATGATCAACACTAAGCTCTAAAGTAGGCAAATTAAAACAAATTATAGTGATATAATTAAATTGTGTATGGGTAACTTCTAGAATGCTAGGCGAACACTTTATCTTGAAGAGAACGGCTGGTTGGACCTAATAAGACTTAAAATAATGAGCAATATTCGGTAGCTGAGGCAGCAAGCACTGCACTGATAGAAACTTACAATACCGGCGGAATCTAACCAAACCGGAATATACGAGAAAAACAATTGCGGGGCTTATTTCCTCTAAGCAAACAAAGGCGCATCGCCTGTAGAAGGGTTTGTTTTCATCTCCTTCCACAGCTTTCCATCTCTCTCTGTCTCTATCTACCGCAATCGAGGCGACAACGCTCTTAATACCAACGGCAAACAGCGGGGAAATTGTTCGGGAACGAGTTTTAAAACAGTTGCCCCCTGGTGTCTCCATGTTTACTATGCGCGTGACGTCATTGTGCAGTTCACGTGATCAATGGCGCAAGAGAGAGGATTTGATTAGGAAAATAAGGAGCATAATATTTGGTTGGAAGTGAATTTAATGAGTGTTTTGGGAAAAAACGAGAATATTCCAAAAGGTATATTAAAAATCTTTTTCTAAACGAAGAACGTGTATAAAGCTAAGTGCAGATTTTTTGCTCACATTAGGAGGAATGGAGAGGGGTGTGAGGTGGAGGGGAACATGAGATGATATCAGTATTTTTCTTCTTAGTTTTTTTTGGCAAAAATATGTTTAACGTAAGTAAATAAAATATTACTAATTTAGGTTTCATTTATGCGTGCATTTTGTATCGTCCAGTTGTCGACGACAATTTATCGTCCAGTCTTCAAACGCATTGACTACAATAAATGCAATATCGTCCGATAATGTTGTCGTTGTGGTCTGAAAGGCTATCGTCGTACCCTGGATAACGCAACGATAATTTATAGTTGGACGATTCTTACGAGCGCTACGGTATAAGTTCACATGTATGCAACCGGATGACGGTGGCAGGCTTACCAACCTGTCCTTTCCCTGTGAAATCCTGTCATCCCTTGCTCCCACTACAGACTGTTTATAAGGTGAACAGACCATCTCCTTCAACGTCTTTTGTCGCTTTACAGACTAAATACAACACAACTGGATCCATCGTGGTACGACAAGCGAACGGCTGAGTTGGCAGTAGCTGTAACTCTTTTCAACGCCTGACGGATACGACCGCAGTGCATAAATGAGGCCCAAGATACAATGATTTAATTGTATTTGCATAATTATCTCAACATTTCTGGATTATTGGTCATAACTCATGAGCTTTGTGGAATTTGAACATAAATGTTTCAAATGAAGAGAAAAGGCTCTCATTTAATTCCAGTATTATCATGACAAGTATTCAAGAAATATTTAAATTACTGCGTTAATGTTATTAAACTAAGCATATCCACTGAAGCAACATTTTATTTATTGTGTTCCAAATTATTTGTTTATAAGTATTGCTATAAATCTGGTTTTAAATCACGACCTTTTCCGATCCAAAAGTTGTGAGAAATGCACCAAAATCAAAATCTGATAAATTTTAAAAAGATTAAACTTCATAACGAGTATGATTACGTGCGTGCGTTTCAGATTGAGCACTTTAATAATCCCCCTGATTCATGCTCGAAACTCAACATTATCAACAGTGTATTCTAGTAGATAGTGGTAAAAGTATCAAGACATTTCAATACGAATGTTAAGCGTATAGCAACCTGAACAGGTAGTTAGACGTGGCTCTAAAATATAAATGGTACGGTGAACCCCACAGACTTTATCTTGCTTTTATCATAAAATAGACATTACTAAAATCTCGTAGGATTTGTGAAACGAAATAACATGTCTATACATTGTTGTAGAAACACTACACCAAAGATCATAAATGAAACAATATACAGTGTTACTACTTACTCTATGGCATTAGGAACCTGTTACTGTTGTTATCTACCAAAGAATATAAAAATCAAACTCATTTTCGAAGACCTGAATTAAAAAGTATATATATTTTCTTATAGTGCAGAAATTATTGGGGTTATAAAAATATATTTCATATAAAAGATTTGTATCTTTAATAGTACTACCATTTTCTAATGATAAGTTATTTTGGATCTCAAATTGTTGTGGATAAATGATGAAAATTGGAAAATGTACCCTATGTAAAATACCCTCAATGTCATTTTTATATAAACATAATAAACAGTGTCTAGCTATAAAGCTTAATCAAAATCGTAGGAGCGAATTTTGAGGAAAAAAAATTCTCTTTTTGCCCTTCTTTAAACCACCCTTAAATTTTACTTTATATCCATTACTGTTCCCATCCTGTGGTCATTTCTTTATTCAAGCCATATATTTTCCACTACCTGCTGGCTGGACCTGTCGTAGCTTCATATGCCTTATAATATAACTTAAGACTAGGACATGCACAACATCCAGCCCCCAGCCATTAATTCATCACTGTGAAAGGGTAAAACCACATTTCACCGATGATAAATTTTTTGGCCATGCTGGGAGTCTAAACCAGAAGTCTTAGCTCAGTAGACAGACAAGATATTGACTAAGCTAAGGTGTTGGACCAAACTACTCTTAAATATAGGGTTTATATTTAATTCCAAAACCTCTAGGGGGACCTCATGAAAACCCTGATACTAAATTTTAGCCCAATTAGTATATAGTTTGGACTATATCCCGGGATACAGACAGATGGACAGACAAACAACACTGCGAAAACTATTTTTTTTTCAGAGGTTCATAAAACGTCTGCATTAATTTGATCAAAATCTCAAGTTCAGTAGAGATAAGTTATACAATAGAACTTATTTAATTTGTCCAACATATATCTAAAAAAATTCGAAATATCAAAAATTTGGATAGACAATTTTTTTTAGTATCTAGTCAGCTGGCACACAACAAATTTACAATCTCAAAATATGCTACATATATACACACACAATTTATAAGCTATTTGCCATATAAAACCCTTATACACAATCTATACCTATATGAAAAAATAAGAAAATTTAGACATAAAATATAAAATCTTGAAAAAAATGTGCAGACTTAAATTAGTTTTAATAATAATAATAATTATAAATATCGTCTTTATTTGGGCGAAATTAGGGCCAGCGCCTTTTTCTAAAACTTAACCCCTTACAATGTTCATTGAAAACTTAAATGTTATTTATATGATAATTGAAAACTAATCATAATATTGGTATATACAGAATAATAGTAATAAAAATTTTGGCCAAATAGCGAAACACAAACAAGTATATTAATGGACATAATAAAATAAATTTGGAAAGTACCAATAGCTAAATAAACAAACGATAGAGAAAGAGAAAAAACAAACAAATTAGTATACACAACCATTCCAAACACATTCACATGTCATTCATACCACACACAATCACATGTCATTCATACCACACACATTCACATGTCATTCATACCACACACATCCACATGTCATTCATATCCAAACACATTCACATGTCATTCATACCACGCATAACAACATATCTATGGAGATAGCAACTAAATTAAAAAGAAAACAATACTGATATTAAATATTTAGTGGCTATCTATTAAATACATTTTCATACATCATAATAAGATTTATAAAAACAGCACTTTTACCTATCACACATATTCTTACTGTATCCCTCCCTACCTCTTTCTTCTCATAGACGATCTAGACTCTACTCAAAGAAGTTGAGCAAACTTATGTTTAAAGGATGCTATAGTGACAGCAGTTTTAATATTTATACCAAGAGCTTCCCAGGAGCGAGCTTCGGTAACAGTAAAATAGAGAGAGAGAGAAGTTATATTTGGGAGGAAGGATGGAAAGTGTGTAAGTATCACGTGGCCTGGTACCGAGATTATGATGAGCATGAAGAGGGACTAGTCGTGAGGAAAGGTATTGTCCTGTTAACAATATTTTCTTTGTCATTACAAGGGCATGTAGATGCCATCTCTTATCAAGCCGTAGCCAGTCAAGTTTATTATAATACATATAAATATGGTCATGGGATCGTAAGTTGAAGATAAATCTTACACACGTGTTTTGAATGGTTTGTATTTTATTTGCATGTTCGTCAATCAAGTCATTGTAAGCTATGTCACAGTAATCAAAGTGAAGAAGTATATAAGTTTGGACAAGTGATATTTTAAGTGCAGTGGGAAGAAAGTTCTTAAGTAGCTTTAATTATTGCAGTGACGCCAAAACCTTTTTACAAAGATGAGTTACATGGTTAGACCACGTAAAAGTATCATTAATATACACACCAAGATGTTTGACCACCGACACCAAAGGAATGTTGTTTTTATTCAATATTACATTAGAGAGATTAACAAAGTTAATATTAGATTCAAGTTTATTTGAGCCTATAATAATAAATTGAGATTCGTCAGGATTAATAAGCAAGCCATTATAATTTGCCTATGTGTGCACTGGATCAAGCTCGAAGTTTATTAAGGCAAACGAATTACTTAATAGATCTTCTGGTGAAGACAAATATATTTGGAAATCGTCCGCATACAAATGAAGTTTATATACCTGTAGACAAGCAGGTAGGTCATTAATAAATATGTAAAACAACAGCAGTCCAAGAAATGACCCCTGTGTTACTCCCACATTTATACTACACCACCCTGAAAGACATTTACCAATTTTAACACATTGTTGCCGTCCAGATAAGTATGAGCTAATCCAATTTACAGATGTGTCAGAAAAGTTAAAATATGATGATAATTTAGCAACTAATATTTCGTTATTGACTGTATTGGAAGCTTGACTGAAATCTAAGAGTGTTGGTAATACCAGTATCTGCTGTCCATTGCCAGTCTTATGTCATCAGAAACATTAATTAGTGCTGTCATTATGTTATGTTGTAGTCGAATTCCAGACTGGTATTTGTCCAGTAGATTGTTGGCAGCTAAGTATTAATATATTTGACCATGCACTATATATTCCAAAGCTTTGGATAGAGCTGGAAGGGTACTTATTGGTATATAGTCCTTTACTGTATTAGGGGAAGCAGTTCTCACAATAGGCTTAACAAAAGCTGTTTTCCAAGAAGTAGGAAAGAGTCCAGTTCATATAGAGTGATCAAAAATATCAGTGATATGTTCAAGGACAAAGTGAATTATTGTTAGGAAGAATGTGATAGGGGTTTTGTCTGTATCCTCCGTTAATGATTTTATTCTTTTGATTGTATTAAATACCTCAGAGGGCGCTATAAGCTTTAAACAAAATTTGTTGTGTCTTGCAGGGTTAGATAATATACCATTTATAGAATGTATTATAAAGTCGTTGTCCTCTATGTCGGTATATCCACAAAGTGTTCGTTTAGTTCATCAGAGGTCAGTTTCAAGGTTGGCTCAATAGTTGGGCTACAGCCGACCCCTAGTAAACGTAGGTTCCTCCATAAAGTGCGAGATGAATATGGCTGATGATAATAATCCATGTGAGTAATTAACTTTGGCTCTCCTAACACTTTGTGTGCATCTATTTATAAGTTGCCTGTATTGCTTGAAATACTCTCCAGCAGTTTAGAGTTTGTTTCGGTGGGATTGTTTGAAACGTCTAAAAGTGGCATCGTGGCAAGATATTAGTTCAATAATCGTCGGGGAAATCAAGGAGAGGGCGGTTGAGTCACACGCTTTGTCATTAAAGGGACATGTCTGTCAAAGATCCCAAGCATCATTTCATTTAGGCAGGTTATTTTGTCATCAATGCCACTTTTAGTAATTATGTTCTGCCAGGGAAGTGAAGCAGAATCCCTCAACATAAGATTCATATTTATGCTTTTAAGAGACCTATATGTAATTTTTTTAGGCTGAAACTTAGGAATATTTAAAGAATATGATAATAAAGTCATGATGTGAAAGTACTGGTTCAGCCATTTATCTTCATTTCAAAACTTTATCAGCATTAGAAGTGACCATTAGGTCAAGGTACGAGAGCTTAAAGTACGGTGCGTCGCCTGCATTGGACAAATGTTCAGGTTACATGACGCTATAAAGTCTTCTAGTCTATATTTGTCAAAATATTAGACAATAGGTCAGTGTTGAAGTCACTCATGACTACTACGTGATCTTAATTGCTTCTATAAGTCATTAGTTCTATCTCAAATCTATTTATATCACTTATGCTGGGGGGCTTGTAAACAACAGCAATTAATATGTTTTAAGTTGATATAGTAAGTTATAAAAGGAGGTATTCTGGAGAAGCATAATACGGGTCGAGTGAGGATGACATCACTTTTACTTTAATATCACTTCTGACATATACCGCTAATTCACCTTCTCTCTTTTGTTCACGGTCATTTAGAAATAGTGTGTAGCATGAAGCATGAAGCATGAAGATTCAAAGGTGGAAAAATAGCATTAAGTTTGTGAACATGTGCAGGTAAGGATTATGCATTGGCGAGAGCAGAGCGGGGGTGGGAGGAGAGCGAACTTTGTAGCAATTGACTGGTAGTAACGGAACAGGTTGTACCGAGCTAATAGGAATTAGCTCACACAGTCTAGTGTTTCTACCTTTCATCAAGGAAGTAACGACTTGACAAGAATTGAGGTTGTGATTGGACTTATCAAGGTCCTGCCGCTACAGTTGTTGTGTTGTGGGATTGCCACTGACTACTATAGTGGAGCTGCCACTAACAGAAAAACATTGATTCAAACTATTTCTTGTGATGATTTTCCAAGCATCTATTCTTCGCGCATGCGCGAGGACCCGTTTCTGAACTCAACCCCTCCGACGGCTATTCCCCCTGCGACCTGATTGGTCGACTACACCTGTCTCTCCTTCCTACTCTCCTTTCAATCAGGGAGCCTATTTAACATAATGCACTATCAATTATTAACGCAGAACGATATTCTACTTGTAAACACATTAATAATTTAATCCTTTCTAAGACTAGCAGCTAGAATTACCAGGGCGTCTAACGGAGCCGCGGCGTGGGAGTCCACTAGATAGCGTCCCGCCACTCTGTGAATATCATCATTGAACATTTGCGTCGCCGATCTGCTCCATATCGACTGTTTGTCCATTTACTTGGAATTTAGGTTTGCGATCCCACTCGGGATTTCTCGTATACCGCCGCCATTACATTGACTAAGTTTTGCTTGCATCGGTCATGAGATCGACTACATTTAGGAGTGCAGGCGGTGGATCGCTTCAAGATTCAATCGTCTACCTTAAATAGGTCTTATTGGCCAAATGTAATTTGTGTTAGTTGGTTTCATGTGACCAAGTGAGCCTGTTGATTGATAGTTGGACAATATGTTCCTTCCAAACAAATCTTGTTTGACGTTGTTATTTATATCTTTAAAGTTTTGTTTCTTTGTGCGGCCTCTGGCCGTGTTTTTGATCAGCTAGAGCTAGTTAGGGTTAGATCGTTTGTTGTATAAAGACTTAACAAAGTTAATATAAAGTTAGTACCGCTGTGATAGTTCAGCTATTATTTTATGGTCGCTTAGCTACCTATTAGACGTTCTGCTAGAACTGTACTATGTCGAGTTGCCTACATTTGTATTGTTTTGTTGTGAGGCCACTCTATGCCTTCTATTAATGAGGGAACGTCGACTTTCACTTGATGGGAGCAGTATTAGATAGTTTATGGCCTAATTGGGCTTTAATTTCCCTTTTTATGGGCTTGTATTCTTGTTATTTGCTGATCATGCTCGTGCTTGATCTCTATTTTACTTTTCAAGTTTGTATTTATTGGCCCGTAGACGGGTTCCTTAAGATTCTCTATGAGGACGTTAGATAACCTAATGTTTACCTTTTGTTATACATACTATTGTGTAATCAACTAGGGCATCTATGATCGCCACAGCCACCTCCTAATTAGGACCTATTAGTCCCTAGAGTAAGGGATATAGCTTGCATTCCCATTAAGTGGTCATGACGTTTTCGCTGTTAGTGAAACATAGTATAGGAGCTAGTAGCTTGCATACTACTGTCACCCAGTCCATATATTACTCTTATAAATAAAGCACCCCGAGTTATATGAGGTATTTTATGTATAAATCAGATCATTGTTTAACCTATTAGTAAATTACTATTACCTGATTCGCCTAAAATTGCATTTTGTTGGGCTAGTTGAGCCAATATTGCCTGTTTTAACTATGGTCTCGCCTAGTTTTATACATCCTCTTATAAAAGGGTTATTCCTCCCTAGATATTCGATATAGCATGCAACATCGATGCATGTTTTGTTTCATAAAGATCTGTCACTCGGTGACTACTAAAACAAACTACAGTGTAACCATCCGGGAGTATTTCTAATCACATATAATATAAGAAAAGCAAAAACACAATCCAAAACAATAAATAACATCCAATCACTTTCACCTACAGTTGCAAAGGATAAAAAGTATATATATAGTGAATATATTTGATGTGAAAGATGTATCTTAAATTAAATAATTTTATCGAGCTCACTCTGTAATGAAATGTAAAAACGACGCCCAGCGTCTCTCAGTATAACAATTTTTCCATCCTGGGACCAGCACTGACGCAGACCAAACATCCCTTGCGGCTTACAGCAGGCGTTGACGTTCAAGTGTGAGTGCCTCGGTGATGAGGAGTGGAGAGTGTCTCAAAGCTCTTTTAGCTCGAAATACTGAGGAACGTGACTGATAATTGACAATGATACTAGGTCTCTTACCTTCAGTCACCGTCCCAGACACGTTTCGATTGGGCTTCCCAATTCGATGACATCGATAGATATCGCATGCCTCAATCGCCACATTGAGCATTTCATTAAAGATCTTCAGTACATCACTAATGACGTCCTCACCCGATTTCTCAGCAAAGCCATGTACAATTAGACAATTTCTCCGATTGTATTTCTCGAGGTCATCTAGTTGAACGTCCTGTCTCTCGACCGTTTCTTTCAACGACGTGAGATCATCACGAATAGATTTCATATCAAACTGAAAATCCATTTTAAAATGTTGTAAGTCTTTTATGACTAAATTAGCACTTTCACTACGTTTTGATAAAAATTAATTATATTGGTTTGTTGAAATTTGTTTATCTTGAGACAGTAAATCAAATCTTCAAGTCCACTGATTGTATTAAAAATGTTGTGTTTTACGTCTGGTTGGAATTCTGTGAATCTTCTTAGGTTTCCCATCACTGTAATTACTTCAGAACAGATGGATGGTTATTGGTTCTTCTGCTTGGATGTTGGTGCTGTCTTCATTATCAGAGGATTCTCAAATATTTTTGTTCTTTTTTCAAGAATGTCCCTATCTATCAGCGTTCCACTGTGGTTAATTAGTTAGGTTTTAAATTAGTAGAAACTCGAAAAAATTAACAATGTGTAGGCCTTGATTTATTCAAATATTGCCTTCTAAAATTATGATTAAATGTTAGTTTTTTATCATTGATATAGATAGGAATTTCATGGGAAATCAAGGTGGGTTTGAACTATCCAATTTTTCGAATTAACCCATGTGGAATTATCAAAATCGTATTGTATGCACTTTTATTAATTGCTGAATAAATGATTTTAATAGGCAAGCTATTATTATTTTCGGTTACGGCCGCATCTTAATATCATATTATTTAAATTTTAAAATATATATAAATAATATCTTGAATATCTAATTCATCTTAATATGTATTTGGTACCACTGACAGCCTCAAGCCTTCCTGAGTCGAAGGTGGCTGCACAATCTCATAGCTTGTGATCATTTGATGGCTTAATTGTAGCTGACAATCTTCCTCACGTCCATAACAGACTGCCTTAAGATATGAGTTGAGAATGACCCTGGGAACGCCTCAAGGGTAAGAGCATTGACGTACTAATCCAAAGGTCAGGGTTCGATTCCCATGTCCAGGTGTCATTTTTCAATATTAGAAAATATGATATAATCTCTTTTCAAATTATACATCAGAAGTGTATTTCACACGATTGTCAAAACAATCTTTGCTTTTCTGAGGAAAATTTAACAAAGCAGCGTTTTCTTATATGTAATTTTTTTTTAAGATAAAGGGAAAATATGTACGACTGTACTGTAGCATTTATTTAATCATGAACCTGGCCTATGTGTTATCTGTTAAATAAATTGGAGGTTTCTTACTTAAATGTATTCATCGTAGTGCTGGAGTATCCCGTTACACTTAATGACAATGCCCTGTACCGTGTAACAGCAACCGAGAAATTAATTATTTTAAAATGGCACCCACTACGCCATGTTTAGAGTTGGAATGAATCTACAGAACCAGTTTAATTAGAGTAGAGTTTGAATTCCCAGAAAACAACATGGCGGTCTAATTTGTTACATGAACTCGAAACTGTCTACGTTCTACCGAAGAGTTGAGACAAGTCGGAGACGTCCAGAATTCCCACGATATTTAATAATTGGTTTGTTATTTTAAAACATTGTACCCGTCAACATGGTTGGGGAATGTACCAACAAACAAGACAGAGTGGGGGGAGGGAGGGGACAAATGGTACCATGCAGGGTCGTAAGCAGGATTTTTATAAGCGGGGTGGAGTCAATAATATTTTTTATGACTGGGTATAATTAACTGGTAAACAATACAATAACATAATATGTGATATTGTTATGGTGACACATAAAATATTATTGAGATGTTTCCTTAAGTAATAAAAAATCATTTAAATAGTTTTGTTTTATTGGGACAATAAAAATGCAAACACCAAATAAAATCCCATACTCATTCGCAGCATTCAACCATTCATTACGAAATGATACTGACAGCTGGTCCAAGATAAACATTAAAGTCCAGGGACGAAATTTTTAAGTAGGAGTCTTTTAAAAAAATCGCTTCTTGCTGGAATTTTCTACTGGAAACTGTTCTCGTCTAATTATATTATTGTTGTTTATCTAGTGTACATTTATTTCTCAATGGGAGGGGTTTGAAACCCCCCCCCAAAACCTCCCCCGTGCGTACGGCCCTGCTACCATGGTACTGGACCTGGTACTCCCAGAGACCTGGGGCAAGCTAAATAATAAATATAAAAAATAAGTTTATTAGATTAAATAAAATGATACATAAAATCAAACATCAATGACAAGCAATAAAAGGCCTATATAAACCAAGGAATAGGGCATTCCCAGCCCGCCAGGTGGGATTTTCTTCAGAGAAACTGAATAATATTAGCCACGAATATCATTGGCTCGGTCAAGTCTTATCTTTCCTTTCGAAAGGATTGAAAGTTTGACGAATTTTATTATTATTCTTGTAATAAATTAAATTTGCACGTAAAGAAATTAAGGTTGTGAATCAAGTTTTATTTTAATTTCAATATTTAATAATGTGCCTAACATTTTAGTGTTCAGTTACAGATTTTTTATTTTGTTTGAAAAAGTGACCAAATATTTTTTTAAACGTGCAAACTTAAGTAGATAAGTGGAGGCATAACAGAGGAGGGAATGGGCTTTCTCCCTCTGGAAAGAATTTGTGTCACCCCCCTAGTGATTGAAATAAACTTGCCCCTCTCTAGATTCTCCAACATTAAGATAAAAAAATGGTATTGAAATAAATTTTAAATAGGTTCTAGAGATATTCAATTATAAAAACTTTGAAAGGGAAGAAATACTTCAAATAGTGATACTAAACATTTGATTTTTAAAGAAAATACAGGTGAAGATCACTATAAATAGCTTCTGAAGCATCCAATTTTCAAAAATTTGGTGGAAAAGGCCAAATCCAAATAGATTAAAGATCCATCAAATTTTCAACAACAAAATCCAGGTAGAAACCGCTCTACACAAAATCTCTAAAGGTATCGAAATTTAGAAAATTTACTGCGAGAAGTCCACTTCAAATATCTTGTGTAGTGGGCATCTAATTTTCAAAAATATTCAAGCAAGGACTGCTCTAAATAACTTATAAAAACATTAAAATTTTAAAAAATAGCTGAAGGAGGACCAATTCATATAATTATAGATAAATCTAGTTATCAAACAATTTCCTGGGTAGAAACACTCAAAATAGCTTCTACAGGTATCAGAATTTCAAAAGGTTTAGGGGGGAGGATCACTCTAAATAGCTAATAGAGAAGTATTTTTTTAAATCGGACAAGGATCACCCTGAATATATTTTAGGTGTGTCCTATTTTCAAACATTTTCCAAGGGATAAACCCCAGGCCTCCCTTTCGCTTTCGGGTTAAGGCCCCTCAAAAGACTTTTTTTTCTTTGCTAAGCTAATCTATCCCCCTAAACAAATAATGTTTAGCCCCCACTGAAGTCGAGTAAGACAAAGAAAGGGGGGCTGTTCTTTGCCGAGATTCTTTTAAAATCCCACAATTAATGGTAGAAGAGATTCCTCTTAGAATTCCCTAAAGAGATGTTGGACAAGTATTTCTCTTAGAATCCCGCAGCTCATGTTAGGCGAGAATCCTCTTGAAATCCCATAGCTCATGTTAGAACAGATTCTTCTTAGAAACCCACATCCAATGTTAGACAAGAATCCTCTTAAAATCTCACAGCCATGGTTATACGTCAATACTTTAGAATCCCAAAGCTAATTTTATACGAGAGTTCTCTTAGAATCCCATAGTCAATGTTAGACGAGTATCCTTTTAGAATCCCACAGCTCATGTTATAAGAGAGTACTCTTAGAAACCCAGAGCTAAGTTAAGACGAGAATTCACTTAGAATCCCATAGCTCATGCTAGACGAGAAACCTCCTAAAATCCCATAGCTCATGTTAGAACAGATTCCTCTTAGAATCTCCAAAGGCTGCGTTAGAAGAGATTCTTCTTAAAATTCCCACAAGTGTTTCTCGAAACTATTTTGTTTTAAAACTAATTTTAATTTATTTCCCTCTCCTTATAAAGGACACAAAGGCGGTCCCACAAGATCTCTCATTGGCATTCCGGGTGTGGTGACGTCTCTCCGCACGACTGGCGTCAACCAATCAGAACCCGGCGCCTAATTGCGGTACCTTCAAAGCGTCTCCTGTACTACACGTTGGAGACTTGCTCTCACCTTGGAAGGGAGACTTGGCCAGTTTCTCAATATGCAAATCATGTCCTTCTTTAGATTGTGGGGGTTGCGCGCACGATCAGAATAAACTCCTCTACAAGTGGGGATAACTACCTCACCCCCACACTCGTTCATAAGGTAGTCATTATAATATGCTATACAACATCCATCCACGTGTCCATTCCTTTGTTTTGGTTGGATAAAATAATATTTTACACCGTTTCCTTAGCTCATTAAAAAAAATTAAGTAAGAGTGATTTTATAAGTTGTAATATTGTACTTACAAAAGTACGTCAGCTTTCTCTATCTTTATAAAGTAAATTAATCGTAATCTATTCTAATATTTAGTTCACTTTGTTTAAAATTATCAGTAATCAATTTAAGTTAATTTTACTGATCAAAATACTTTAAAATTTAAATTAAGTATTTTATAGAGTAAATTAATCGTAATCTATTCTAATATTTAGTTCACTTTATTTAAAATTATCAGTAATCAATTTAAGTTAATTTTACTGATCAAAATACTATATCCAGTACACCTTATTACACCTTATCCCTTTTCTTAACTAGTTATGTCCAGTCCACCTCATTACGACCTATCTATATCTTGAGCTAGTTGTGTCCAGTCCACCTAATTATAGCCTATCTCTATTTTGAGCTGTTCTATCCAGTCCACCTCATTATACCGTATGACCACCTTAAACTAGTTTTATCCAGGCCGTATCATTACACCCTATACCTATCTTGCGCTAGTTTTATTCTGTCCACCGCATAACTCCTTATACCTATCTTGCGCTGGTTCTATCCAGTCCATCTCATTACATCCTAACATTATCTTAAACTAGTTTTAGCCAGCCCACCTCATATTACCCAATACCTATCTTGAGCTAGTTTTATCCTGTCCACCTCATTACACCCTATCCCATCTTGAGCTAGTTCGATCCAATACACCCCATTAGACTCTATTTCTATCTTGAGCTAGTTCTATCAAGTTCACCTCAGTACATCCTATCTCTATTGTTAAAAAAAAGTCACCGCATTTTATAAATTGAATATTTTTTGTAGCACTAGCATAGAGATAGAAATATAAAATTAGATATTTTCTATACTGATATGAACGCTGCATGCTCATTTTTAGCTTCTCTTTGTTTTCAACGTAACAATGTGTATTTACATTATTTGTATCTGTGTTATTGACTGAACAATTATTTCTTAACTAGACTTAATAATCTCTTTCATATCGTTTAATTCAACAGGTTATAGGCTCAAGTACATTTCAGAAATGGTAAAATTGTGAGTCTAATATGAGTGAAAAAGTTTGTTCAAGTTAAGTTTTGTGTCGTTTTATTTTGTCAGCATTCGTTCGTTAACCATTATTCCGTTTGATTTGGTGGTCAGTTCTTTGCAATTATGTATGTTCAATGTTCATTTGAGATATTTATAGCTCAAGTAAGATTTCCACTGAATATCATAAAATAGTAGTTGTAATAAAGTATACTGTGTGAGTAAAATAAAATGAATGAATCAATGTCAGTGGCTGTAACCCACAAGCTCAATGGTAGCAGCTATAAATAATTGTGGAAGTTTCAGATGGACGCAAAATTCCGTGGGAAGTGGTTGATGGTATACTTGACTGAAGTTATGAAAGAAAATGCAACGACAACACAAAAAGCTGAATTTAGTGCAAACAATGGCAAGGCAATGGCGGTTCTGATATCATAACTGGAAAACAAAGAGGCTTTGAATGTTTTTGACTTGCACCACAGCAAAAGAAATTTATGAAAAATTTAGCGCCACTCACCAGAAAAAAAATGAAGTGGTGGTTATGGCATTCTATCTACAAATGGCAGAATATGAGCCAGTAACACTAAGGACGATGAGGATCATCAGTGGTCTGACACCACGTTATCAAAAGTTCAAGACAGTGTGGTATAATATAAGAGAAGGAAGAGACTCTAAGAGCTTGTTACCACGTCTGCATCAGGAATAAGACCAGCGTAGCGAGCAAAGTGGACTGGATAGCTCCGCATTTGCTTTCCAAAAAGGCAAACGAAGATCAATGCTTTGGACGATTAACAGCAAGAACAAGGACAGCAATTCAATTGAAGACCAAAAGAAGGTATCAAAGTGTCAAAGTTGTGGCCGAGTGGGACACTGGCTGCGTGAGTGTCCACAGAAAAAGAATCAGACATCATTTTATTTCATGGTACTGTCAAGTGAGATTACAAACGGTGCTTTGAAAGACGTGTGGATCATTGACTCGGGTGTGTCGCAACACATGACAAGTATAAAAGAGTGGTTCAGTGAACTGAATGAAAACTCCTCAAGGAAAAAGTGAAAGTTGCTAATGGTGCAAAGATACCAATCTGTGGACAAGTTTCAATTTACATGTTAATATTGAATTGTGCTAGTTGGTAGCAGTGTGTCATATAAAACGTACAGTATGTTCCTAGATTGGGACCAAACCTCTTTTCTACCGGAACAGTAAAGTTGAAAGGTTTTATTATGGTAGAAAGAGAGCGCGTGTGCGATTAGCAGTATCCTGATGGGACAATCGTGGTGATTGGAGGGAAAGACAATGCCAAACAATATCGTTTGGGGCTTCGCGTGGACTGTGGCGAACGTTGCCACAATTACGTCACTCAAAAGGTGGCATCAGAGACTTGGATATTTGAGTGTGAGCACAATAAAACGATGGTGAAAACGATGTTGTGAGTGGCGTATCGTTTTCCGAAGAAAATAAGTTTTTTCCATGGAGACTGTGTAGTGGTAAAGATGCAACAAATTTCCCATCCAACGTAAGAGGAACGTCAATGTCATCCTGGTGAGAGGCTTCATGCAGATTTCTGTGGTCCCACGAATACAACTTCAGTGGGAGGCTACAGATACATGCTTGTATTCAAAGAAGTTTTCGATATGTGCACTTTCTACTGCATAGATCAAAACTGAGTAACAAGATCGATGGTCAATTGAGGGCAGTGGAAGATGGGAACAAAGTCAAGTCGATGAGAACCAATAATGGACTGGCGTTTGTGAAAAAAGAAGTTTCAAAATTGATACAAGAACATGGTGTTATACACGAAAGAACGTCACCATACACACCGGAGCAAAACGGATGTCACGCGAGAAAATCTCACCATTAAAGAATCAGCGAGAACAATTCTGTTGGCGAGTGGTCTCCAGAAAGGTTTGTGGTCAGAGGCAGTCAGAACAACTATTTTAATTCTCAAAAGAACTACTAATTCACAGAATAGGATCAAGGTTCCTATTGAGTAGTGGTTTGAGGAATAACCACATTTGAGTCACTTAAAAATCGTTGGTGCGGATGAATATGTTCAAGTGCCAAAAATACTCAGAAGTAGTAAATGGGATGCAAGAGTAAATAAAGCTTACATTCTAGGGTATGAGTCCCCAACGAAGAACTTCAGACTGAATAATCCAGTAACAAGGAATATGATTGTCAGCTGTGACGTGTCTTTTAATGAGGATGACATTGCATCAAAGATGTTGTAAGCTGAACAAATCTCTGTTGTCAACTTCTAAGAGGTTGAAGACGATGAAGAGGATGCGGAAGTCGTGAAATATCAATTGTCACAGGTTGTAGAAATTCCAGATGTGGAAGTGCAGGCTGAGGTTCAAAGTCCGTTGTTGTCTGAAGATTTTGTGAAAGCCGAGAATATCAACGAAACAGAGGAGCACACAGTCTGAGACCATATGTGCAGCAGCTAAATTGGTATGAGTCACTTGGAAATTTTTCAAGAATTGAATAAATCAACACCTACGAGAATGCAATAAGTTCTAGGGATGTGTACAAGTAGCGGCAAGCCATGAAAGAAGAATTTGAAGTCCTGAAGAAGAGCAAAACGTGGGAACTAGTCATACATCCAACTGAACAAAATATTGTGACCTGTAAGTGTGTACAAAGTAAATTATATGCCTGGATCAAGGGAAATGAAAGCTAAAGTTCGCTTAGTATCCAGAGTGTTCAGTCCGCGAGAAGGAATTGACTATAAAGATGTGTTTTTTCCTGTGGTCAGATATGATTCTGTAAGAATAATGTTGTGCATTACAGCAGAGAAAGATTTAGAGCTAGCACAGTTTGACGTGAAGGCAGCATTTTAAATGGAGAACTATAAGAAGATACCTTTATGGAACACCCGAGAGGTTTCGACGTTGGAGACCATGACCTGTTGTGCCAACTGAAGAAGAGTCTATATGTTTTGAAACAAGTTTAGAGAGTTTGGAATAAAAAAATTTACAGACTGCCTCAGGAAATTTAACTTAAAATCAAGTGCAGTTTATCCATCCATGTTCCATGGACAAGTAAATGGACACAATATATTATATTTGCTGGTTTATGTGGACGTTGGCTTGGTGTTATCAAAAAGCAGCGAAGCAATTCATGAGTTATTAGAATACACGAAAAAAGATTTTTATATGACGATAGGAAACTGCCAGTAATATGTGGGATTAGAGATACACCGTGATCGTGCTGCAAAGAAAATTAGTATTGGATGGCAGATGTACACTCCTTCGAGATTGAAAGGTAGCAACTTATTGGTTTAGCCCTCGTGGTATGCTACACGTCCACACATGACTGCAAAATAGTTTGCCTAGCTACAACCAAGGCCGGAGTTAGAGAAGTCTTTAAGTCCTTAAATCATTTATTGACTTTTGGGAAGGCGTGATGGGGGAGGGGTGATGTATTTTAGTGATGCCCAAACGGTTTTATTTATTAAATTAAATTTACTTTATTATTCTTCTCATGATAAAATACATTATTCGTTACATACTTAATTAATTAAGTTTGTTCTCATTAATATACGGGCTGGCATTTTTTTTTAGCTATTAAATATTTAACCACGTCAAACGCTATTTTGGCACTGCTGCTCACATTGATTGGTTTTACATGGTAACAAGTCTCTCCCTTTCCAGAATCTTTATTACTGTGTATAGCTAATTATAAATGTATTAATGATTAATTGTTATATTCCACACATATAACGCAAATAACAAATTTACTCTAAAAGATTTTTACTTTATTTGTAAGAAGCTGAGTTATAAAAACGTATGCAATTTAAGGATCCCAATCCTGATTTAAAATATTTTATATTATTTCCAGTTGGACGAAATAAATATATTCGATAAAATCTTATCCATTGTACACTCCGTCGTGATTGAAAGGTAGCAACTTGTTAACTAAACGCCCGCGTGGTATGCTACACCTCCACACATGACTGCAGAATAGTTTGCCTAGCTACGCCCGAGGCCG
>CABFWB010000642.1:229344-240096 GCA_902151455.1 Timema bartmani | reverse complement strand
GTCCCACTGAGTTTTTTTTATAGCACCGCAACTTACTAACAGTCCGGGCTATATGCTTGAGTTTTATTAATAATAATATAATTTTTTATGATATTAAATAGTGTTATAAAGAAGTAAATCCAGCTTTTAGATTACCACTAGGGGTTTATTAAGGTTTGTAGGGACCGTTTGAACTTTTCATGGTAACATGTGTAAGTTTTCTTTTTTTATGGAGAGATGGAAGCGGTACATTGATTAGGCCTTGAAGCTGAAAGGGTTACGTGACGGGCGTTAGTTTGTGAAACACTGAGCTAGAGCATACCATTTAAAATATAATTCTAATATTTATGTAGGAGTTCAAGCCCAGCCAGGTTCGATGGATTTCTTTTGAGCGATATAAATCCGAAGCATAGCTTCCTTTGGAAGGGAATTTAAACTATCATCGGTCCCATATCGATTGTGGCATGTAAAAGAACCCTGTAAGCTATGTTGAACTACCTTTCCGGCAATATTGGTAGCCCCTTCCGCTCTCACTCATAGAAATTCTCATGTACTAATATACGGTAAGCAGTCAGTTCAGAAAGTGCTCGTTAAATACCTCAAATATACAAATAAAAATCATTTGTATAAAACTGGTTTAAAGGTGAGGTCTTCCTAGTCTCTTCCGGTGCACACGAATTGTGATACAACCAATACGGGTGCACACGAATTGTGGAACAACTCATCTGAACTCGGTAATACTCTTACACGAACTACAGAGTAAAAATTAAATTCATTATGACGTTGTTCAAAATGGAAAATGGAGCTTAGGTTAGATTAAGTTTGATTAGGTTAGGTTAGGGGTTAGGATTTGAATGGGATTACAGGTTGTTCCGCGATTCGTGTGGACCGTCTGACAGGTAGACGTTATTCCACAATTCGTGTGCGCCCGTCTTTTCACGGGCTCACTCCGTTCGTGAGCGTTTGTGACGAAGCAAGGACTGTTATATTGCACTTACATTAATACTAGATGTACCACCTATGTACTATGTAGGGAGCATAGTTTGGTATAATATATTGTTGAGCCACCAGAAATACATGTTTTCTAAGTTTCGGTGCTTACCCATCACCTAATCATCAGCAAAGCTAGTTCAATGCCACCGTGTTATACTGGCATTCATAAAACCCACCCCTGGAAGTTGGGACTAGAGTAAAATTCCCAGATCAAAACAAATACTTTTGCACATATTTACTATCATTAAGCTATCGATTTCTATTGTTTACTCGTTAGTTTAACTAGGCTTAAATATGTGTCTATTTTTAAGAGGAAAAAAAAAAGTACCACATTTTACCTCCCGTTCTGGTTATTCACTTATTTTTAAAAGTCCTATCCAAGTTTAAGTTATTTTTAAAGTGATGTTATGATATAGTTTTAATTAGAAAGTAGACGTAAACTAAACTAAACATATAGCTCAGAACAAGATAGGGCCATTCGCAACAAGCACGTGGGCATAGGCGTAAGTGTCGTACTGTCTGGATTTATGATAATGGAGAGATCAGGGCTCAAATCTGGTCAGTGTGCACTATGAGTTTCTTTGTTCTAAATGGTTTCTCACTCTCGCTCCACGCAAATGCGGATGCAATTTTTACCTTCCTCTTTCCTACCCCTTAAATGTAAATATGTGGATGGCACGAACAGGTGGTACGACGTGGTGCACAAATAAAGCAACCTTCAGTGGCCGAATGGTCTAAGGTGCCATTCTCACAATAGACTGGACTGCTTATGACGGGGAGATCGAGGTTTAAACCCCGGTCAGGTGTATTATGATTATTAGCACCGGGTTTTACTATCCGTTCGGGCTATACGCACTTACGCTAATGTGTAATGGTAGGGTGATTGTGAGATGAAATGGAGGACCTACAGCTTAACGTGGGATCCGAACCACAATGGAGGCCAGACATTCCACACATTCACAAGTTGTGATTAATACACGTCTTGTCAGAGGTGAAGGAAGGGTTTGGCAATCAGATAAATCTGTGCCGGGACCAAGGATTGAACCCCGGACCCTCAGCACAGAAGTCTGACACCTTACCCCTAGACCACCAGGTCACCGGGTCAGGTGTAGTGAGGGTAGTTTTTCTTAAACGGTTTTCCTCTCTTTCTCGAGTATATTTTCTCTAAAATCCTAACCTTATTAATTCCTAGCACGTATCTACGCTTACATCCCGAACGGGTAATGAGACGCAACGAAAAATAACCAAAAAAAAAACCAGTGTATAATAGCAAAAACCATCGAGCGACTCATCTCTGCCATCACAGTGTCGAGCAGTAACGATAGAACGTGTTCGCTGGCGTTACTCAAATGGGACAGTAACACCAAAACCCCGCGATTAAATTTAATTGCGTGGACCCACGCGTCACCCCGATAACGCCACAGTCAGCAGTTGTACAGATAGAGATCGACAGTTAGGCGCAGCGGGCTGTAGCACCATATTCATACTTCATTTACCGGCGAGATAGCGGAATAAACGTTCGGTTGGCGCGAGACATTACCACAGTATATAAGAGTCAAGTTGAGAGTTGTTGTAGGTCAACAGTCATATTCGGGTTCCAACACTTTTGTGTGTGTCTGTCTGTGTATACCACGTCTTATTATTCCGTCGAACTACCCACATATTTAAATTAATTAAGTGGGAATGAGAAAGGTTGGAATTAAAATAATATTTAGCAGCATTTGCGCGGAGAGAGAGAGAGAGAGTGGGGAAAACCACCTTTAATACACCCAACCGGGATTCGAACCCTGATCTCCCTGTTACCTGCAGTCCAGTATATTGCTAGAAATATGCCTTAGACCAACCTTTCCCAAACTTTCTGAATTGCATACCGTTTTTTAAGTCAACTTTTTCTCGTGACTCACATAATTTATATGATTTAAATAAATTAAAAAATATTCAAAAATCTTTCTATATGGATTTACATAATAAAAAACATTTATGTAGTTTATTTAATTGTAAATGGAAATATAGGTATACAGTAATATAAAAACAAGTTTTTGACAGGCTTAGTAAGATTATTTACTAAACAGATATTAAAATCAAATAATGAATTAAGTTTCTTAATGAGTAGTGTGATGCTGGGTTTGTTCAGACAAAAACTTCAGTTTTATAAACTTAACACATTCTTGGATAGTTGCATTCAAAAGTAATTGCATTGTTTCTACATCTAATACGTCTCATCTATATGAATGTTACAATGCACCTAAATGTTGTTCTGTGCTACCGCTTGAACCCTCGGGAAAAGTCTAAAAAGCCTGCCATTGCTCGAACTCCTCCGCTATTTAATCATACTTTCTCTCGACCCCTCGAAGAGAGAAGTATTATGATCATAAAAAAACTGAACCCGAGATTTCGATAAATGTTGACGTTTTGACCCCCTGAAATCGAAAAGTGGTTTTCACGAAGCCGTCTGTTTGTCTCTTTGCCTGTTTATATCTTGGACTAGAGCTGAAACCATTTTACCGTTCGGGTTGAAACTTAGCATCTAGGGTTTTCATTAGGTCACCCCTCAACTCCGGGGAGTTTTTGGAATTAGATATATAACCCTAAAATCAAGGGTAGTTTACTGAAGGGCAAAATGAGATAAAATATATTTTCTAAAAATCCGCTCCAACGATTTTTATTATATTTTGTATCCAGGCATTGTTTGACTAAACAAAAAATATGACCACTCTCGTTTTCCCATGAAAATGAATTTAAGGGCAATTTAGACAAACGGAAATTTTTAATTTTGATTATATACTCGTATCTACAGCTATTTGAGATATGAAATAATTTATCACTGTAAAGTTATAGTACTGTTAAAACTAAAAATATTTTAAACTAGAGTATATTTTTATAGAACCAATAGTTAGTTTCTAAAAGCTCTAAGCAACCATATATATTTTTATGGGGCAGTCCTACTCAGAAATATGAAATTGATTGTTCTTCTCTTTGGTGAACAGAGATGCTCCTCTTTTCTTAATGTGTCTGTAATATTGAATATTATTACATGTATGCTCTTTGGTGGAGTGTTTCTGCAACAGTGTATATGTTTCGTTTCATAAATGTTACAAGTTTTTAGTGAATGTCTCTATTTTAATATTTAAGAGAGATACATTTGTGGGGTGCACCGTAGCATTTATTTTCCATTAACTGCAATTTTTTTTAGAAAAACTTAATTTATTGAATTAAAAATGTCTTCCATTCTTATTCTTGTTGGGAGTTATTCGTGTGTCTCATCTTTATGATCATATCTGAGGAATCACATTATATTTCCACTGTCTGCTTTGTATGTAGTCTACTTCCATCCAATTTGTTTAAAATGGCCATGTTAAATTTGGTTTGTGACAATTTGCTAGCACAGTTTTCCACACACTGCCCGTTCCGTACCAATATTAGGCACCTCCGCATAGCCTTGCATTAAATTTTATTTAATTTTCCTCCAACCAGCATTTCCTTTTCGTGGTCCGGTACCAGGTCGCGATCCACCATTTGGCAAACACCGCCTTGGACCATTCGACCACTGATAGCGGGTAAAATCTGGTCTTGAGGATTGGATTAGGTCACCTTAAAGATTCTTTCATCCCCTCCAATCCTAACCCCTTACACGCACAAAACAGAGAAGTGAAATCTCACCCGATATAAATCAATTGAATGGGATCTAGAGTTTAAAATATTCTGCTACTTCATTAACTTTGAGTGAAAGCAGCTCCATTGTTTGTTAGTGAATTCAAAGTCATCAATTAATATCAAAGACATAATTAAGGTAATCAACTTTCGTTTTTATCCATGTACCACGTCTTACTACCTGTCCGAAATATCAGCAAGTTTACTCTAATGTGGTAGGTATGATGATGATATAATTGAGTAGAAACGTTCTTTCGTTTGCATGAAGGGAGAATTAGAAACCATTTAAGAAATACTATCTTAATATACCCAGGCTGGATTCGAGTCTCGACCTCTCCATCACCAGCAAACCAGACGACTTCGTTCGCTTTCCCACTTCATTTTTTAACACAATTGCCATCTATCTGAATAATTAGTTGGGTTAGGATGAGAAGGATAGGTAAAGAAAATGCACCTGAATTATTATTTAGGGGAGGAGAAGGTAAAATCAAAGTTATAAATCACACGTGAAAAACTACTCGCAATGCCCTCACCCAAGATTCGAAAATCGACCTCCCCGTCACCAGAAGTTCAGTCTAGTGCAAAACTGACACCTAAGACCACGTTACCAGCGGTGGGGGTTCAATCAAACATAAACAATATTTTAATTGGCCTACAAAATCCTTTATCTCTGATACAATAGTCTATTTAAGCGTGTTTGCAGTATCACCAAATCGGTAACTAGTGTGAAGAAAATTTCGATAGTTTCTGAGACATCATAAAAATAAGTTTGGTGACTAGATCAAATTTGTTGAGCCTTGGTCTTAAGAAACAACAGGTATGTTACAAAAACTCACAATCCATTGGAATCAACTATTTAAATTCCTTCACCAGACTTGACAACGTACCTGATTATACCACATTTACACACGAGATAACGAAAGTAGATAACGAACAGAATCAACATTTTCCCCTAATAGTGTATTGAATGAGGCCTGGTTTTTATTTATATTAGCCTACAAGATCATTTCATAAGTAGTATAAAATTACATTTGTTGAAGAAGCTGAGGTTATTTTAATTGAAAATTTAATATTATTAATTTTTAACATGTTTCCTGTTGAATAGGACACATAGTTTGCCCTAATAATAAATTCAGCCGTTATTTGTGTGTTTTTAATCAGTACTTTTAAAAACGAGGCTATTCATAATTTTTTCCTATCGCTTCTTAATCCCCATTTGGTTTGTACGAATCTTAGCTAAGCTAGTGTGTAGGGATGAGAAAGGAAGAATGTCGAGAAAATGTGCCCACATTTACATGGTAAGAAAGCGGAAACCATTTATGAAAAATCACCGTAATACTCCAAGCCGAGATTTGAACCCAGACCTCGCTATCACCAGCAAACTAGATTATATGACTCTGACATTTATTCCACATGGATACAAATAAAGGTTAAAGGATTACTAATATCTTAATCACCCTTCTCAGTGGCCTGGTGGTATAGCGCGCTACTCTCATTTTGGACGAGACAGGAAGATCGGGGATCGATCCTGGCTGGGTGCACTGAGGGTAGTTTTCCACTCTCCTTACACGCAAATTCGGGTGCATTTCCTCTCTATTAAACCTTCCTAATCCATAAGCCATCAATGTAATTATTACATAAGTGCATAGCCCGAACGGTTACTAAGACGCGGTGCTTAAAAAAATATTCTAAAGGTTAGGAATGATAAGGGTAGTTTTGTAGGAGGTGTACCCGAACAAGGGTGTACACTACAGGCATTCGTAGGCTGACCTTCCATTCTCATTAATGGGTTGCCATGCAAGTTTAACGTCTTATACCGCCAGGCCACCACTGCAGGTTTGTATGTGCCTATGTGCCTTTAATAGTCTAACATTAATTGATCTGCTTCGGAGGCCTCATGGTCTAAGGCGTCACTCTCGCAATATACTAGACTGCTGAGTATAGGTAGTTCGGGGTTCAAATCCCAGTCGGGTGTACTGAAGTGGGTTTTTCAGAAACTATTTTCCACCCTCCCTCTATGCAAATGTGTGTGCACCTTTACTAAACTCAACCATCAGATCTAGACCATTAGTGTAATTATTACATATACATATAACTTGAACCGGTAGTAAGACGCGATGCTAAAAAAAACCACATTAATTAATTGACCAATTTCAACAAAACTTGGCACATTCTTGGGCCCTCATCGTGAAACCATCAGTTTATAATTTTGACTTCGTTTTATGTCCAAGGGTACTTAGCTATAATTAAGAAAGATGGCATTCTTTCATTCGGGTCATAAAATAAATTAGTTAAAACTTTATTAAAATATTTTGAAATTTATTAAAATAATGTCCAAATTAGATCAAATAATTTAGTGGCAAAAGATATTTCAATAAAACTTGGTAAACATATAGTTCACCTATATGACTTCTTTGTTATGTAACTTATTTCTTGTAGAACATATTTTACAAGCCAGATATTCCCAATTTTTTAGAGAAATATGGGATTTATTAAAAGAGCTGTTTTTAAAATCTACACGTCCAACACTAATACTTTGTTCTAAGAATGTACGAGTACGTGCCTTCATTTAGTAGTATAATTATTAGTCTACACTAAAATTTACACGTCCTCAGTTTTGAATCATAAATATAGTATATTTTGAAAAAAATAGTTATCAGATTTTAGTCTTTTCACCCTGTTGGTTGTGGTTCAAACTATACTCACGTACCATGTTTTTTGATACGATTTGTGATATTTAAAAGTATATTAAAATGTTGTGACTGAATTAGTCAATCACTGTTTAGATATGGGCTCTGCTATCAGTTGATACCGGTCGAAATTCTTTACAACTTTACAATTTTATAAGCTTAAACAAGAATGTCTGAAAGTCACATTAGAAAATAATAATTCACACATATCTATAAAATATTCAGGAGATTTTGCTAAGTATATCCAAGAAGGTAGGGGCCAATTCCCTCGTGACATGGAATACGAGGTTCGAATGTCGACCGAATGCACTGAAGGTGGGTTCGCACGAGTGATTTATCCATGTACAGTAGCCCCATGGCTTCTTTGGTGCTGACTGACAGTTCACAGCTGTCACTTCTGACAGTCAACATTTAGATATATACCTAAATTTTGTCTGTCAGAAGTGACAGCTGCTAAACATATGTTTTTTGCAGATCATATGGCTCAGCGTAGGGATACATAATTTGGTCTGGTAGCTTTTCAAAGCTGTCAGTCAGCACCAAAGAAGCCATGGGGCTACTGTAGATTTCCTTCCTATACTCTTTTTACGCTAAACAGATTTCTTAACAAGCTTTCTCATACCTACCCCTTAAAATAATCAAATTAAAGTGCTAATTACCATGGCATTGGACTTAATAGTAAAAAATATAAAAATTTCAAGAGTATTAGGTTTGTTTTAAGAATCACAGAATAATTTCTATTCTTCTAGAGAAAAGATATGCAAATGTTTCACCCTGAGGGCCACATGGACATCTGTAACATCAAAAGCGGGCCGCATGTGACAAAAATATAAATTTACTAAATAATAAACTTTATTTTCACACAAAAATACATTTATTAGTCATATAACTATATAACTTTGGTACACAAATAAAGTATAAAATAAAAACTATTATGTCATAGCAAATAAATTTAAATATGTTATGATTAATGTTGTTTCTTAGCCTACCTAAATGTTGTTTGGTAACTATTCAAACTGTTATAGTTAATGGGATTTATTTAACTGTCCAACATCCTTCTGGCCACACAAATTGACGTCACGGGCTGAAGTTTGCTCGCGGCTTTTCTAGAGATTAGTAGATACGAGTAGAGCGAGCCCAGGTGAAAAATCACGTAGGTTAACTTTATTGCTTGTCAAAGTCGCAGGGTTTGTAAAAGTCTGCCTGTCAGTTCAGACGTTTTGTGAGTTTGGTGCAAATTTACATATCATTACTTTTTTTTTAGAGTCTTAATTTTTTGTTGTTGTAACATTGTGAACCCTATCATAATAGCGTTCTATAAATTCACATATTAACGTGAGTTAAATTAAATGTAAGTTGTGGAATTGCCATTGAAAATTTGTAGACTTTGCTACAATGATTCACGAAGAAAATGTTTTTATTTTAAAATATGAATAAAATCAAAATTGATTTGGAAGAACACGATAAATTTCTTTCAAAATAAATTGTCGTTTTCTGAAATTGTGACGTCCACTTTGAACATTTTGGAAATGTTGACATTTTTGACACATATTTGGCCATAAGCTTTCATTTAAATGTTTCAAATCCCAGTCGAATGGACTTAAAGTGGTTTCTCCTAAATGGTTTTCCATTCTCCCTGCATAAAAATACGTATACACTTTTTAAAAAAAATTAAACTTTCCTAATTCCTAACACATTAGTGTAATTAGTTCATAAGCGTATAACCCGAGTTGAAGTGATGAATAATCTATGAAAACAAAATTTGAGTACTAAAATGACTTTTAGTGTCTGTGAGCCTATAAACGTCAATATGTGAGTGTATTTTTAATAAAATGCACCAGCACTCGCCTGGAAACTGTAAGTTGTGAAAAGTAAACCACTTCTAATGCATCCGATCAGTACTAAACATCGGCCCTAAGATCACCATCTGTGTGGAATCCACTACCAAAATTGTTTAACGCTTTACTCCCAAAACTGTTTAGCGCTTTACCTGAAACGTAACATATTATTTATCTATTAAACTAACCACGTTTATAGAGCTTGTAGAGTATTTCAATTTTTTGCTTTCAAACCAGTCTAAGAATAGCTAGACTATTAATGTTTTACACTCCTGTTAAAAAAACCAAGCTATTTTGAGAAGGCTTGTTTTCGAGGATTCCTTCCTGGTATAGCCTATATTGTGTGTAGTGAGTGAACACTATTTTTAGTGAAAGCTGGAGAAAACCCGAGATAGGCTTGGCACAGTTTTTATTTAGATACTTTTGAAAATAAACTTTGCCCAGTCGACTAGAGTCAGAAAGGTTACTGTGGTTTCAAGAATCCAAGGCTGTACAGAGGTGCGATAGACTTTTCACCTGTAATTAGCGGGTTCATTTTACAACACTGTTTATTGTGAATATTTCGCAACATTTAAACCTTTACGTTAATTATTACCAGAAATGTAGAAGTTGCCTAAAAATAATGGTTAGTCCTGAGAAAATTAAGGGAAAAAAAGTCTACAAATATAACGTCAGCGAGACAAGGAGGAGCGGTGGTCGTCCGTTTGCTTATTTTTGCTTAAAGAGGTTGAAGGGGGTCTAAATTGCCAAAAAGGTGCCTACTTAATACTTGCACGCCTCCTAATAAATAACTCTAAACTAATTACTATGATACGGTTTGTGTAAAATAGCTCAGCATTAGGATAAATAACTATTTTTCTTCCAAAACTAATATAAAATACCATGAATATTAGCTCACCCGCAATTTTTGTTCCTTTTAATAAGAGACAAAAATTGTAAAGGTACTAGATCTTCTTTAATGTACTCTCACGTCAGGTTAAGTGACTTTTGACATGGGGCAGAAGGGAGGGTGGATGTTTTATATTCACAGTTAGATTATCGATTAATTTAATTCGGATACTATTTGAAAATATATTTTAAATAAACGTATGTACATTTGTGATAACTGAAATTCAAAGTAATAGATATAATAACAAACTAAAATTAAACCTAAGTCTAATTGATGTACTGCGGGGAGGCAGTGGAGGCTACTTGTATGCCCCCTGGTGCGTACAAAGGATTTTTAAAGTGTTTTTTAAGGCAACCTAGGGATCGAACACGTTGGGAAGGGGGGCACCTAAATTAATACCCAGGTATCCAAACAAATATTTTTCGGGCACACGCAGTGTTATAGAACAACAGAAAACAGCGACCTCCAAACCCCCTTCCATGTTTAGAATTCATAAAGACAATGCGGCGAGCCGCACAATCGTGAAATGAATAGGCAACCATCCGCTGCTATTTCCAGTTGATGAATGCGCCGGTTTTAACTTTTTATGCGCCGACTGTACAAAAGAGCTGGGTGGTGGGTGATTCAGTAGTTGTAGTGAATTCTTTTCATGGGTTGGGTGATGTGTATATGGGTTGGGGGAGGGGAGGTGCACAACACACACACACACACA
>CABFWB010000642.1:191148-221423 GCA_902151455.1 Timema bartmani | reverse complement strand
AGGGATAGGGATGGCAACTAAGTGAATATCTATCTGTATTAGTATTGGGTGGAAGATGGTAAATATACCATCACTGCACCCTTCCGGGAATCGAACTATGACATTTCTATTAATGAAATTCAAGGGAATTGATTTGGTAGAATTCGTATAAATAAAGTGTAAGATAACATAATGCAGATAAAAACGTCTACGATTGATTCATCAAGTAAGAGTTCAAACTCCAGCCTCTTTATTGAAAAAATAATCCCCTCCCTCTGGCTAATATTCAAACCCCAAGCTCCTGAGGTAATAAACATCCTAAGTACACCTAGATATAATTCAAACCCCTACGTCTTGTGTGAAACGACACTCTCTATTTTCCCTGGATAGGATTCAAACCCTGCCGTCTTGGGTGATAAACACTCCCATTGTAATTGGCTATATTCCCTGCCTTTAGGAGGAATCAAGAACGCTAGCGTACACCCAATTGCACGGTCTTAATTTTAATTTGCTTTTTGTTAAAATATTTTTTCCATGTTTTCATGGCTGAACTAATTTGTTTACAAATATCATTAGACTCCCTTTCATTCCTTATATTACCTTAACAATTTTAGCTTTTTAATATTCAATATGAAAAGGAGTGATTATCTAAAAATAATCCATAACAGTCTCAAAATATTTTACCTTTATTTTCCTATTTTACCATTACATTGCTTGCATTTCTCAATGTTATAATAAAAGGGCTAATTATCTAAAAATATAATTACAACTTTAAAATATATTGGGAGGTTTCATGACCACTTTTACGATATAATATTTGCGTTGTTTTATTTTACGGGAATAAACTAATATCCCTATAGTAACTAATTAATTGATCTCGATAAAATTTATAAAATACACAGACACCGTCAGAATGTCTGTTTTTTCTCATATTTTGATCTTTCGTAGGCTTACAACTTTTAAGCGACCGCCCCGGTCAAAGAGAAAGTATCAATCGCTGTTAGTAAATTTGGCTTAAAAATACCCTGGTCGGTGTCGTTTTCTGGAACTACTTCTATATTCTGTATAAGCTTGTACTCCCTTTATCCCTTCGCCTACAACTGCCCTTTATCATGTCAATAATAAAGAGGGTAAGGAAAACTACGACACTTCTTATCTCAAGGTAAGGAAGGTTAAGAGGCAAACTCACTGCTAGTTTTCAAATATATTCAAATTTCTGTTGTGAGCCTATCAAACATTAACTGTATTTGTCAAAGGAAGGCTGAGTCTATAGCCCCCTTTTATCAATCTTAGTCTCGTAACTTTATAAATATGCTTAAAAAATCGTCGAAAATGAGCTAGTGTCATAGTTTCACACAGTTTTTTCTTTTAATGAAACTCGAACTATAGTGTTGCTAGGGGAAAATAACCCTGTTGGAATCTTTCAAATTTGTTGATGTGGATCATATTTTGAATAACACATCGTAGAATTAAATATTGCGTTGTAGCTGACTGCCTGCACGATAATTTCTCATTTACTGAGGCTGTCCCCTTAAGTATGAGGGTGTCAAAAGTTTACGGTAGGGAGGAAGGGAACGTGAGAAAAGGGCAGTATTTTTGCATTTTTGTAGCAAAACTTTTTTTTTGTTAAAATAAATCAAATACATCTCTATTAGAAACATATAGTTTAATTTTTTTCACATTTTACAATTTTTGAATATCTGTCAAGGATATCCTGGAATTTAAAACGTTTCTTATCAAATGCTAATACGGGATTCGAATCTCAACTTCCTCGTAAATCCATTATATTGTAAGACCATTCCACCATTGTTGCGGCTGATCCTACAACTAGTGTATTAAAATATCTGTATTCTTGCGGGCTGGGTGTGCTACAGCAAGAGTAGGGCCCCTACAATATTAGATTAAATTAGTCTATAAGTGTTGTGCTCATATACGCAGCTGTTTAGTAAGTAAAAAAAAATAATTTAAGTAATTCGAGACACACTTTTTTTGTGTGTGTGCAAACAAACTGTGCAGCCCGTCCTAATACTCATAGGGCTAGTATAGTAGTATTTTGGTTTTGCGGTCAATATTCATAATGTTTTACTATTTTATTAATATTATTTTATAGGTATTGATACAATCCATTGAGGGTTGTAGCTAAAGATAGGGATGCTCAATTCATAGGACTTTAATCGAATCCCTGGATCGGTCTAGATTAATTCAGGAAAAATACCTAGTGCATTGAATCGATCTTGGGAAGATCTATTAAACAATTCATAAAGAGAAAGAGGTTGCTATAACCATATTTCAAATATGAATGGACATGTATTTTTCGAGGGAAAAAACAAAAAACAAACCAATATAAAGCCTCTTAAATATAGGTATATTTTTATATCATCCTTTTATAGTCAATTAGTAAGTTATAGGCCTACTATTATAGTATTATAACTAATCTTTGCGTGGTAAATTAATTCTACATTAAATTATCATCACACTATAAAACAAGCTTTGGTATATCAAATTATCTATACAGTGTGATACTTGATATCAGGATACCTTTATGTTTCACTAAATGTATTTAAAAGGCCATTTTAATTAGTTGATATTTCAGGAGGGTGTTGGCCAAGCATAAAAACACCTTTTAACCTTAACTGCGTGCCTGTATATGATTTAAATTATTTATCATGGAATGAATTCTATACTAATTTATGGCCCAGTATTGCGAACATTGGTTTAAATGTTCTTAATTTAAAAAAAAACCTTCACTACAACCACTCATATATTCCTGTATTAATGTTTTGTTTCCTTTCAATTTGATAGTTTAGAAATCGACAGAGAAAGAATCGATTCGTGAATAAGATTCAGACTGTTTAATTGATCTAAGAAATGGATTAATGGACGGTAAAGAATCAATTTTCATAAATATCAATCCAAGATCGAGCATTTCTAGCTTCTAATCACATGATTTTACTTTTTTATTGGCGCTAATGAGGACGGTGATTGTTTTGCATATGCCCACATTATTCTGTAGATGGCTTAAATGTCTAGCTAAATATACTTTTTTAGATTTATCTAGTGACGCACATATAACTCATTAGCATAAATTATAGATTTGTGTGCACTCATTTAAAATATTTAAAAAACACACTTGATTTTAAATGGGTATCAAAGTAAAATATATTTTAATGTTGTATTTGCTATTTAAATTTGTGCTTTTTTTTAAACAAACAAATTCTTTATATAGTTGGTTTTATCTTTGTAATTTTATTAAAATGAAGTCCATCATCATAAACCAGACCATTTCAGTTTGCTTCATCTCTTACAGTTTAAATATTTGATACTAGGTGGCAGGGTAGCTGAACTACTAGAGGTTCTTCATTCCTCCGCTTGTGGCGCTAGCACACAGAAATCTGTAGTGACCCTTCAAACCTTGGCTGCTAGGTAGTAGCACTAGCGCCCGACTTCAATAATCGATTGTAAATTGACTAATCAAACGAACTTTTTTTTAATAGAAATTAATACAAAATGTAGATAACTCTAAGTTGGCTGTGATATTAAAAGTCAAATTTTAACATGTACAATTGTACATTAAAAAAAATAATTTCTCTCTCATTCTCATAAATTTTGAGCTACTACCTATATAATGATTCTGGTGGAAAAAAACCCTGAAAAATACGAACTATTTTTATTGCGGTCAACAATATATTAAAAAACTTTGAGTATGACTTGGTTTATCTTATAGTAATTTCGAAATTAACTATCAAAAGTGACATTTGCAACTCACATAATTTAACGCAACAAAAATTGTTTTTGAAGGCTATTTTTTAAAAATATAAAAACAGTTGTCTTCCTATCTCAATCAGGTTATACCTTGTTTCACGTTTGGAAATATTAATCATTATTAATGAAAAGGTTTTGCCTTTAACATTTTCAAAATGTTAAATATATTCGGTTTGGTTTTCCACTAACATTCATGTTTAAGTTTTATTCATAAAAAAGTCAGTTTGCATTAAAATAAGAAGATTTTGTTCATTACCTTTTCTTATATTTCAATAATAATAATGATGATAATGATGATGATATACCTTTTAAATGGTAAGTCTAGCATTTATAAGTATTGTCATATTTTAAGAAATTCTCAAATACTTGGTTGAATTCAATATGAAATTAGATAAATTTACGTTACTTACACAATGGAAACATCAATGTTAGCAATAAGCTAGATACAAAACAAAACTATTATAAGAGCTAACTTTGAATAACCAAAATACGTTATAAAACCAAATATTATATTTTAGTTTTGTTCTTTTATTCTAAAAAGTTTAAGATACTAGGTATTGTATTTTGATAAATAAGCTTGCTTTATACACCATTTAGTTTTTGGTAAAAAAAATATGTTACGGTACACCGCAGAAACTTTCTCCCACTTTTATCTTAAAATATACATTTAAAAAACTCGTAAGATATGTGAAACGATATAATATGTCTATAAGTTGTTGTAAAAACATTACACCAGGGATCATAAATTAAATAATATACACTATTAATTTACTCTATGGCATTAGGAACTAGGAACATTGTGACAGAAAAATTGAGAGAATAGAAACATTTTTGTCCACCAAAGAGCCTAAAAATCAAATTCATTTTCAAATAACTGAATTAAAAAGTATATATATTTGCTTACAGCTCAGAAATTATTGATTTTATAGAAATACTAGCTGTTACCCGTCGTGGCTTCGCCCGACGAAAAGTTTAAACATTAGTATTGTAAAATTAATGTAAAATTAATGGTTGGGAATAGTCCTATATGCTATTCCAGGACATATTCTATCTACGTACCAAGTTTCATTCGATTTCGTTCAGCAGTTTTGGCGTGATTGAGTAACAAACATACAAACACACAAACTTTCGCATATATAATATAACCTGAACGGGTAGTAAGACGCGGTTCTAATAATAATAATATAATCACATTCATATTTACTCGTAAAATTAAAATCACAATATATCTCTTGTATACGAAAAGTTTAATCATTAATATTGTAAAATTAATGTAAAATCAAAGGTTGAGAATAGTCCTATATGTTATTCCAGGACATACTCTACCTACCTACCTACAAACTTTCATTCGAATCTGTTCAGTAGTTTTGACGTGATTGAGCAACAAACATCCAAACACACAAACTTTCGCATTTATAAAATTAGTAAGATATTTCAAATAAAAGATTTTTATCTTTAATAGTACTACAATTTTGCAATGACAAGTTATGTCGTATCTCAAATAGTTGCTGAGAAATGATATAAATTGGAAAAATTTTCTAATATAAGGGAACCCCAAAGTCATTTTCATGAGGAAATGAGAACTACTATTTTGTTTATTATAATAAACAATGTCTATATATAAAATTTTATCAAAATCGTTAAAGCGAATTTTGATAAAATCGATTTTTTCTCTTTTTTCCCCCTTCAGTAAACTACCCTTAATTTTATGGTTGGAATTTTAACTCTAAAAATCCCTCGTGTGGACCTTATGAAAACCCCAGATACCATGTTTTAGCCCAATCGGTAAAATAGTTTCGGCTCTAACGCAAGGTACAGACAGACAGACAGAGAGACAGACAGACATACGGCACTGCGAAAACAACTTGTTTGGTTTCAGGGGGTCATGAAATGTTGACATTTATCAACATCTTGAGTTATATTTTTGTTGAAGATCACAATACTTTTTTCCCGAGGTGTCGAGAGAAAGTAAAATTATAAACTAGTCTTGATTAAAAATAAAAGGGTATAAATGTATCTATGAATTTATTTAACTTTGTAAATCCAATATTTGTGAAATTTGATGGTAAACGTAAAAGTAATTTTAAATATTCTTCTTGGTGCGTTTTTTTAAATAATATTCTATCATAAGTTATGCCATAGACGTCAGTATTTTCTTGTTTGCTTTGCCATTTACGAGGTTTGAGTTCAAATCCCGCCCAAGTGCGTCAAGATCCTTTTTTCTAAATGGCTTTCTATGCCACGCAAACGTGTGTCCACTTCGTCTAAACTCTATCTACACCATCTTAAACTCAATAGTGTGAATAAACTAATATTCCGGAGGGGCAGATAGACATTGCTTACGGATAAAATAAACATTTTACTGGCCATAATGTTGCTTACTTACTTTATCTCGAAAGTTCGTCGTCTCACTTACAAAAGTACTCCATCTATCCCTATCTCAAGCTAGTTGTATCCAGTCCACCTCATTACATCGTGTCCCTATCTTGACCTAGTTCTATTCAGTCCACCTAATTATATTCTATCTATATCAGATACATTATAATTTAATTAACTATCCCCTTAAAGTACCCCAGACCCTCTTCAGTGGCCGCATGTTTTAAGGTGTCACTCTTGCAATAGACTAAGCTGCTGATGACGGGGAAATCAGTACTTGAATCACGGTCGGGTGTATTGATAAAGTTTTTTTTCTAAAGATTTATCTACTCTTCCTCCACGTAAATGCAGATACACATCCCCTAAATTCAACCTTCTTCATCCCTAACACATCAGCGTAATTAGTACATATGCATATAGCCGAGATGGGTAGTAAGATGTGGTGCTAAAAAGCTATATATATATAAATAGCCCAAAAATAATCAGCGTGGTTATATCAACGGACTCTATAAAGATATTAACCCCATAAAAATTAGCCTAGAATATTATTTTATACACACAGAGTGAGGTTTAACACTTGTATCTGGTTCGGAAGGTCATGGCTTAGTTTCTGAGTTGGTGCAGTATGAATTATCTTTCTTCTTCACAAGATGTGATTTTATACATTCTATTTGGGGTCCTTGCCAGGTGCATGCCCTTACATCTCGCTATTTTCATCCTGATCTCTTAGATTAAGTAGCTCAAGTCACAAAGGGCCACTGGTATTAGAGCGTATTAATTTATGTATAAAAGCAACTTTTATTAAATTTGATAGTCATATTTTTCCAAGTGTAAGAGGGATGAGCATTGTCTTTTCCCCTTATGAAATTCTTTTCATCCATCAATGGCTTCTGCAGCCAAACCCCTCCCCTTACATCACCGTCACCCCCTTCCCAGAAACCATATTGATTTCCCCCGCGAATCAGGCTGGTAACATTGCGCTGTGCGTGTATCTGTCTTGTGACACTTCAGAGAAAAACAACTTAACTCCGGTTGGAATCTTTCTTGGGGGGGAAATTTGGTTTCAGACCTATGTTGGTTTCACATGTGTCTGTATTAAAAATATCGACAATGGTTTCCAATGTTCGACCCCTGAAACTTTTGAAGTTCATTGTCTACATAACAACCCTGACTATTTATTTTCTTTTTGCGGCACACTGTTTGGTTTTTGGTACCTGCCGCGTCAGCAGAAAATTGATTACTTACCCAATCCAATAGTAGTACGTGAAATTAGGGTTAGCTAAGTATAGCATTCCCCGCCCCCCCCCCGAAGTAATTCAAATGCTTCAAGATCAAAGGTTGAAGTTATTTTTCTGTGCCCACTTATTTAACTTCATTTGGAAACACTTAGTTCAAAACATTATAATTACTAGGGTAAACCATAGCTCTAACTTCACGTGAAAGCTTCTGATTACTCAGAAGTATTTAAAATTTTAGGAAGTACAAAGAAGTGAGAAATGCGAATGACGCATGGATGCCGCTTGTCATTCGTGTTCTAATTGAATAACGATGCGTGACGTCGCTCTGGACTGGGGCCGCATTGCACACCTCCGCGTCACACCATTTGCGGAACTCTGTTCTACCCAACATATTTTTTAATTTTCTTTGATGAACGATTATGCGTTTGGGATATTAAAAAAAATTCTAAAATATTCCAAAGGGGGAATTATAAATCTATATATTTAAAGCATGAAGCGATTCCTTTTGGCAATGATTCTCAGATTGACCTTTTTTTTTAAAAAAAATGCAAACTATTTCATAGAGGTGCCCAATTATTTAAAATTTCAAAAGAAATTGTTTTTAAATTTGGGAATAAAATTATAATATGAGTAGGCTAATTCTACCTAAATTAGTTGCATTTTAATTTACACTTATAAAGTCTTAAAGCTACCTTTGACAAGTGTTATTAAAAATATGAATGATGCGTCAATAGGCCCGGTAGTGTTTTTTAAATGTGTTTTTGGACATGGTAGGTTTTTGCCACGACTCCTTGCGTGATATGGTACAGTGGGGTAAGGCGGGGAACAAAGCGATTCGCCACTTATTGGCTCCCACCCCCTCCCCGCGCCACCCGCGCGTCAAGGCGTGACGACGTATATCACCGCCACAGTGCGTGACATGTCATCCGTGCGTGCAGACAGGTAGGTAGGTGTCTCGACGCTCGCACCGCGCAGAGGTACAAATTGTTGCCACGCATGCAACGACCCTACCCTCTCCCCACTATGTGGACTGCAGTAATAGGATTAAAATATGGTCCTTTGATCGAGGGAAATGCGTTTTAACAATCTATTGCATCTGACTGAGTCGTTGGCTGACTGTAATCTCTGTTCTTGGTCAAGTCTGTAGCAACGCTTCTTAGTTGGCAACAACGGGCTCTCTGGGCCAAACACCATTGGTGTCTTCCGCTAGGAACAGACACGTGAATCCCAATTTCCATAAAATGGGCCTTATAGAAAGGACAACACCTTTTTGCTAGGTGAAAGCTAGCTAAGTTCAGTAGTTTTTCAGTCTTTATGACATAAACATTTATTTTCCTGAGAAAATGCCTTGATAGATACATTTAGAATTTTCTACACGTAGTAATATCAACAGTTCTTGAATATTTATCATGAGCATAGGGGCATTTAAACCATAAACTCTTTAAATGAGGAATTGTCTTGTTAAAATACCGCGATGACCTTGACAAGTAGGGTTTATTAAAAAGTTGTTAATATTACTATCTATAGAAAATTAGACAAAATGTATATACTGGAGCAATATTTTGTTTATTTTGTCTAAAAAAGGGTTTTTGTTATAAACATTGTTGGGTTCATTTCCATCCCACATTAAGGCGACCGCCGCGGTCAGCGAAAAGGTATTAATCGCTGTCAGGGCACACGGCTTAAAATAAAATGATTCGTGTCGTTTTCTGAAACTAGTTCTCTATTCTGTATAACCTTATTCTCCCTTTTCACTTTACCTACAACCACTCTTTGTCATGTCAATCAGAAAGAGGGGAAAGGAAACTACGAAACTTCTTAATCTCAACGTAAAGAGGAAAGCTCGCTGCTAGTTCTCAAATATCTTGACATTTTCGGTTGTGAGCCTATAAAAAGTTACTGTATTTGTTAGAGAAAGGCTAAATCCAGAGCCCGTTTTCATCAAACTTAGTCTCATAGCTCCACAAATATGCTTAAAAAGTCGTTGAAAGGGATTTAATGTAATATCTTTACAATTTTTTTTTTCTTTTAATGAAACCCAAACTATAGGGTTGCTAGGGGGAAATAATCCTGTTGGAATCTTTCAAATTTTTTGATGTGAATCATATTTTGAATAACGCATTGTACAATTAAATATTGTGTTGGGGCTGAAAGTCTGCGTTCTAACAGCTTCGGTGGCCGCGTGGTCTAACGCGCTACTCTCGTGTTAGACTAGACTGCTGAAGATGGGGAGGCAAGGGATCGATCCCAATCGGGTGCACTGAGGGCGGTTTTTCCTTAATGGTTTTCCACTATCCTTCCATGAAAATGGGGGTACCCTTCCTCTCAATTAAACCTTCCAAATGCCTAAACCATTAGTGTAATTAATATATAGGCGTATGACCCGAGCGGTTATTAAGACACGATTATAAATTGCCGTGGCATTCTCCTTTAGCTTTAACATATTTCAACATTACTGGCAACGCTAGCTTAGCGCAAGTGTACTTGACTATGGCTCAAACACGATTTTGCTTTACCAGGACGTTTTCTCGTCAGTTTTACAATTTTTCTTCGGGAGAATCTTAGTGCATAAAAAAAATCCAGTGTAAATGGTAACACTTGCACGCTTTAAACATATTCAGTACTTTTGGCACAGCCGAAAAATGTACACAGGGGAAACTTACGCCTCTGAATTAACTAACTACCCCGTGGCTTGTTGTTCTGCCTGTTGTAAAATTAAGCTAGTTAGTAAATTGAGCTATGATTTAAAAAGTTGTTTTAGAAAGTACGCCTTTTGTACCAATAATAATAAAAGCTAAAAGAATATTACAATTAATTTCTCTATATTTAAAATACAACATTTGAAATATAATTCTTCTTAAATGAATAAATGTTATGAAATAACTGAAGTTCGATCAACGTGCTTTAAAATGTGCTGCTCATTGCTTGTCGCTTGGTGGCTTCATGCAGGTAATGAGAGTGTTTTGGTTTGGTGCTAGCAGTTCAGCATGTCACCGCTAGATGCCAGGATAGTCACCAAGTAAGAAAGGTGGCCTAGCTAGCAGGCGCAAACGCAGTTTCTACCCAATGAACACGGCGTAATGGCTGCATTGTCCTGCCCCTGAAGCGTCGGTAACGTATCTAGGAGTGGTGGCTATGAATAAAAAAAAAAGTCTTGGCTTCGAGTTTTGTTTCATTTTGCAGGCAATTAATTTACAGCAATTCCTCCACCTGTAAATATACGAATAAATGATCAAGGAAAGGCAGGATATATTGTTTTAATACTAGATTAATATATTATCTACATAATTCAGTGGCCAAATGGTATAAGGCGTCACTCTTGTGTTGTACTGGCCTGCGGATGATAGGGAGATTGGTGTTCGAATACTGGTTGGCCTACCGAAGGTGATTTTTCCTGAATGGTTTCCCACTCTCCTCCCATGAAAATGTGGGTAGATTAACTCTCTAAAATGATTCCTTCCTCATCCTTGCTAGTTAGAGTAATTATCATATAAGCGTTTAACCTGAACAGGTAGTAAGACGCAATTATAAAAAATACTTTTCATTCTCACTATTTTTCTTAAGTATTTTAGATATCTTCAAAGCTTAGAATAATGCTTCTAAATGTTTGTTTAAAATATTTTCTGTGAATAGTCGGCCATCTAACGCAATAAGCCTGATACCATCAGCTAAGTGAGCTAAGTGTTCGGGCCTTTCGGGTTCGATTCTTGGAAAGTGATGAAATAAAACTTTCAAAATTGGTTTATTACATACGGCCAAGTGGTAAATCAACGACCTTAAGATCTGATTATTGTGTTTAAACTAGAACTAAAATAATCTACGAGATGTTGCCCTTATTCTAAATTTAGCTTATTGCATTAAAATCACAGCTTGATTTATAAATATTTAGCAGATGCATAGTTCTAATAAAAAAATATCAAACAATTTTTCACTCACCCACCTCGGTGGTGTAGTTTGCTAACGTGCTAGTTTCGTGTTGAGCCAGACTGCCGAGAACGGGGAGATTGAGATTCAAATCTCACTTGGGTGAACTGGGGGTGGTTTTTCTTAAATGGTTTTACACTCCGCTTCCACGCAAATGCAGGTTCACTTCTTCTATATTCAACCTTCCTAATACCTAACCCATTAGAGTCATTAGTAGTTAAGCGTATAACCCGAACGGGTAGTAAAACGTGGTGCTAAGTATTATTATTATTATTAATAATAATTTTTCACTCCCATGATATAATTTCACCTTGGCTCATTGTTGGTTACTAGCTACATTGTTGGGCACGCGAGATAAGGCGTCAAACTCGTCTGGTCGTGTTTGCTTGTGAAGGGTAGATAGGGGTTGGAACTCAACCGGGTGCACTGAGAGCCATTTTACCTAAATGGGTTTCTGCTCCCCCTCCATACAAATATGGTTGGGCATATTTAATCTCTATTATACCTTCCTCATGCGAACCCCATTAATGTAACTTTGTGGATATCACATTTACTTGATTTATGCACAATAATTTTTTATAAAAACAAATCTTAAGGAGACCGTCTATCAGAACACTGAGACATTTTTGCAGACGTCCAGAAATTTCGCGTAATTTAAAATTTTGTTATATCAAAATATGGCTCACGATACAATGGAAGATAAAGGTATGGAAAAAAAAAAGTTTTCGATTGATCTTAAAACCATACATCTTAAATTTTATAATTTAAAATACGATTAATTAAAAGCTAAAATCACCTTAATTTTAATTATGTTTATCGCGAAATGTAACAGTTCTGAGAAGAAAGAACATGTAGGCTATATAATATATAAATTTCGCTTGACTCAAAAAATAATTAAACTTATATTTTTAACATGATCCTATGGAAAATAGTATAATATATTAAAATGTTATTTAATAGAAGAATTATTGTATTATGAGAGTACAAAATATATTTTTTCACACTTTTGTTTAGGTACACCTTAGATTGATATTTTAAAAAAAACGCCAGGGCATGAGCCCACAAGCGAGCTATACCAACCGAGCGGCCGCCTCCATTAGTGGTGATATTACTTATTTAATCCTCATTTGTCATCACGAAGCTGAGTTTGACCCCGTTCCAGACGCACTGCTTCTTAGAAAAATTCTGGAAGCGCCGGGAATCGAACCCGGAACGTCTGAATCTGTTGGCAGGAACGCTGACCACTAGAGGGTGTTGATTGACACTAACCTAATTTTAATTTTTTTAAGAAGTATTAAATTTGTCCCTATGCATACATTCTTCTTCTTACTATTATTATTATTAGCAACGCGTCTTACTACCCGTTCGGGTTGTACGCACTTACACCAATGTGTAATGGTATGGGTGATTGTGAGATGAAATGGAGGACCTACAGTTTAACGTGGAATCCGAACCACAGTGGAGGCCTGACATTCCTCACATACATTCATAAACCATTGTTTTCTTGAATAATATTATATTCAAAAAATTGTATATGTATTTTGTTGCTCATACACACCGTTCTTAAAATTAATTTTAATCACTTTTTAGTTATTTTATACATTTTATTAGATAAGCTGCTTCAACGTAATAAAGTTTAAAAGCATTTAACTTCATATCGTTCTGTAATGTTCTGCGTTTTAATTCTTTTAATTTCCGATTAGATTGATTGTTTCTGCACGTTTTGAAAAACATGTTACACGCGTAGTATATATTGAACACAGCTACACGATTGTTTGCTGTTCCGAGGGATTTATGAAGAATAAAATCCATCAGTTGAAAGGACTCAACGTTACCTGATGATGGCAACTTATCTTCAGTACATAGCGGAAATTAACTGCCTACTATCTGCCAGTCGCTAAAGACACATCTAAAAAAATACCATTGAGGCTTGTGATATGAAGTTTGCTATAACTCATGTTATATAAATTGCTTCGGATAGGGCAAATTAATCTAGGAAAATGTAATTTTGTAAAAACGACTCTCAGTACAACAACCCGGTATTCAAACCCCAATATACCCATCATCGGTTAGACCAGAGGTTCGACATCTGTGGCCTATTGATGTGTAGATGCGGCCTTCTTGCATATTATGTATTTTCACCATTGAAAATGATAGATTCTCAAATAACGTGTATTTTAATTAATTAAACTATCCAAATCATTATATTTAAAGAATAATGTTAAAAAAGAACCACTCTCATCAATCTATTTATCTATCTATATCTGATTGGAGGACTATAATATTTTGTCAAAATTTACTTTTCATGGAGTATGGGGGCCTTGTGAGGAATCTTTGAAGTGACATGTCCTTCCAATGCTAAAATGCCCCCCCCCCCTCTCTTTTACCTTGCCTTAGACCCTCGAAGCAGGTGGAATTGTAGTTACTATTACCGGTTTAATAATCATCTAGAAAACAGAGTAAACCTGTAGAAGCCAGATACGCAATAGAAGAGCATAAATCCAGGATTAACTATATGTTTTGTCGACATATATATGTTATTTTGCAAAGAGCACTGATATATTTGTGTTTAATAATGCTTGTGTCAATAATTTAATAGAATACCGGTAAAATCTAGAGATTTTTTATTTATAAACTTACATATAAAAAACTAAGAAACAGCATATTTTTGGGCTTTGAAAACCTGGAAATGTCAGAGAATTTAAAAACTTTAAAAATGTACCACTATTCTTTAATAACAATTTAGTAAAATACTTAAACTTTGTTTCTGCCTAACTAAATCATTCGTGATTTTTAAAGATCCATTGAGAGTTTTTTGTTTCATAGTTATAACTACTTTAGCTTTTTGGAAGAATATGAAGACATTATGACCGCTAAATAATTAATAACATTTTTATTTATTACTAGAAAGTACGTTTTAATTTTTAACTTAATTTACATTGGCACTTCCACATTTCTATCTAAAATTTATCAAACAAAATGTTACATTTGGCTAGTTGTATCTCCCAAACACAAATTACAATGAAAACTCAAATAGACCTAAATACTCTATCAAACTAAAATATTGCTTTGTGTTTAATTTCAAACAGCGTTTTGCACATCGGCCTAGTATTGAGCGCAAGGGGGAAAATAAAATCAAACTCTTATATTGAACATTTTCGCTAACACCCACTCCAGATAAGCACCACATTGTCCTTGTCAGATGAAATAGTCCTCCTCTCCTCAATGAAATCCCATACACCCTCCCACCCCCTTTTAACTACAACCGCAAGTGATCGCTTGAAAGTCCACCGCAATCACCTCCCCTCTTCATCCCACCCAACCCCCCTTCTCCAAGCTCTCAGTCAATAATAAACCTCTCAGATCCATCCTGACTGTAATCCGGATCAAGCCCCCCTCCTTCACCCCTCCTCTTTTACCATTCATTCCGGGAATAATATGAGACGCGCAACACATAACATACACCGCGACTATCAGGGGGAGGGATTTAGTTGGCAACAGCTTTCCACCGTTTCTCACTAGCCGTACTATAGTTTTTATGTTTGGGACATTTGACTCTCTTTTCTTGACCCACTTCGTTGGTCGAATGGCTTAAGACGTCACTTTCACCATACACTGGACTGTCGTAAACGAAAACATGGGGGTTTGAATCCTGATAAGGTGCACCAAGGGTGGTTTTATAAAAATAAAATTGCTTTACAATCTCCCTCCATTCAAATCGTTACTATAATTCTACATTCTACTTTACTCATTCTTATAACATTAGCGTAGTTACTATATTTGCATATAGCCCTAACGGGTAGTATGATTCGATGAAACAATAAAAACAAATCAACAACACAAGCGTGGGCTGGATCGGTGGGAACGTGGAGGGATTGGGGTGTCAATCTCGATTTAACTGGGTTTACGTTGATGGGGAGATTGGGGTTCGTACCCTGACCTTCTTGTCACCAGTAGATTAGATAAGACGAGATTTACACTAGGTTAAATAGGAATTAGGTTAATTAAACAATTAAAGGCATCACTGTTTATTTATAACACCATAACATAAGAAACACACTGTTCATTAAAACTAAATAAGTGGTTTTCATGATTTTATTAACTTTTTCCTTTAGTAAAATAATTTTTCCTGCTATAAAAATGTATAGGTAGCCCTGCAACTCATGATACTAATATTTTTCACACACTCCTCGAAGTATCGCTATGTGTTACATTTAAGAAATTAGTGCTTCAAGAATTACTGTACACTGAGTAGATGTCACTAGTTCTATTCCGGGTGTAGCCTTAAATAGTTTTTAAAATATATATGTACTTGTCTTGTCATAAATACATCAAATTTTTAACATTTATTTTTTGCACCACGTCTCTCTACGCATATGTAGGCCTAATAGCTACGCTAATGTGATAGGGATGAGTAAGGTTGAATCTAGAGGCAGTGAACCCGAATTTACGTGTAGTTATAGTGGAAAACAATTGAGGAAAATAGGGTATTTGGTGTTAGGGGGGCTGTCTTAGGTTGAGATATTTTTTTAGTTCTGATATGCTAGTATAACTTTTCTCTCTCTCTCTCTAAAGTGCACTTTAAATCCTTTTTATCATATTAGCAAATGTTAGTCCTATGTTTATGTGAAGCTTATTGCCCTTTAGATCGAGCCTATCTATTTATCAATTTTCTAGCCAGAAAGGTAGTTATTTCGTGTCGGCTCCGTGAACTTTGAACTCTTTTTGACACGGCTGTACTAAACGAACTGTAGATGAAAATGGAATCTGAAATATTTCAAAGGTGCTTCTTATGATTAAAGACGACACTTCAAGCAAATATTCTCCAAAGCACGTTGAGAGCTGATACTTTTTGTTCAAATCACTAATCAATGAAACAAGAATAGCCCATTCTGTGTGTGTTGAAGTAATGTACAGAGAGAAATGTTTGCGTGTGTTAAATATTGTTTATATCAGTGTACGTTTTGCTGTAACAAAATCAATAATCGAGAGAAAGAGAGTCAGAGAGCTAGAGGAAGAGAGAGAAAGAGAGGTATAAGTAGATATATATGTAGAGAGAGAGAGAGTTAGTGGAGAGTCCGCAGTGACGTCAATGTTGCTTCCATCAGACCATTGGTCAGAAGATCGGCCATACTGGACTCCAAAACAGCTTGTTTCACCGTAACATGACCATGTGTGCTGTTAAATGTGTGCTATTATATTTATATAATTGACATTATACCAATTTTTAGGCAAACTGGCCATATTTTTGTCTCAGGTTTAGTTTTTGTCATACATTCAAAATACTGTATTTGACCTAATAGTAGCCCGGGCTACTATTAACAACTTTATTTTTTTACCCCAGATACAATTGGAGCCCCCGGCTACTTTTGGAGCTCCAGTTGAAAGACACTGTGGTAATTGAAGCTGAGTTGAGTGACATTGCCCTTCCACTAAGTAGAGTGCGGGAATTACTAGGAAAACTCAGTGCAGAATTGAAGTCATAGGAATTGAATAACAGGAAGGGGGGTTGTAGGAAAATTGCTTAGTGGGAGGACAGTGAAAAATTCTTGAAATACCTATGGCCCGGCTACAATTAAGTCAGCCAGTTAATTATTAGGACCCCGGCAACTATTAGCCACTTAAATTTTTTATCCTAGCTACATTAATTAGAGTCCACGGCTGCTATTATGTCCTTGGCTATTATTAGGTAAAACAAACTCCATGGTGTGAGCCCTCAAGTGAGCTATTAGGTCAAATACAGCATTAAATAAAGTATGGCGATATATTTTTTTAAATCTGATATTTACGAACATTTACTTTTTATATGACACAGATTAGGCATACCATCTGTTTTTTGGTCTGTATGTATCTTAAATGCATCTATATAGACAAGGGTTTCCTAATCCCATGCCCGCGGGCGCAATGGTGCCCGCCGAGCCATTTGCGTCTGCCCGCCACTTTTTGACCACAGCTGAATTGTTCTTGACTAATAATTTTAATCTGTCACTTTTCCGACAAAAAATCAAATTTGTGCTTATTTCCAGGTTTGCTGTCCCCAAGAAGTTGATGACTGAAAGTCCTCCTCTTTCCAATCCCTCTCTCTCATTCCTCTTTGCCAGCTCATTTACAAAGTGTACTTTTATTCGGAAAGGAACTACAATTATTCTAATAGTTTCAAGCTGAAAGGTTTTACCTTTTCCTAATCTCAAAGAACTATCCTCCACCAGTCCATCATTCTCCCCACACTCACTAATTCATGCTAGTACTCCCTTTTTCCTTTGTAAATATCTTGGCATGAGTCTACATAGCTTTGTTGCCTGAATAAACACAGAATAAATATGTATTTTTTAAATGTACCTAAATTTATTTAGCACCGCGTCTTACTACCCGTTCGGGTTATACGCTTAAGTAATAATTACGCTAATGGATAAGGAATTGGGAGGGTTTAATTTAGAGGAAGTGAACCCGCATTTGCGTGGAGGGAGAGTGGAAAACCATTTAGGAAAAACCACTCCCAGTTCACCTGACCGAGATTCGAACCTCGATCTCCCCGTCCTCGGCGGTCGAGCTCAACATGACTAGCGCGTTAGCCAACTACGCCACCGAGGCGGGTAAATGTACCTAAGAACCAAAATGTTGGCTAGTAGTTAAATATTTCCTTGTCTTTATTTTGGTCTTGTTAAAACCGTAAATAAAGCAGTATTTTTTAATTTATTTTTTGTCAAGTTGGAAGGGGTTGAACCCCCCTTTCCTCCATGGCTACGGTCTTGTGTATTACCCACAACCATATGTAACGTCACAATCGCTGTTGGAAACTTAACATGGCAGTTGACCGGTCGTGTGTATAGCGTTGAGGCTGACCTCTGAGCCTGGCGGGAGTTAGTAAATTTACCTTGAAAAAGTAATTGGTGCCCGCCGCACTACCGTTAGTTTTGAATGTGCTCTAAGGTATAAAAAGGTTGGGGACCTCTGCCTACTTTTGTAGAGGCTAAAACTTTGGGTCCTTTTTTTTTTTAATTCGACATTTAACAATATTTTTAGCTTAGCTTGTGTTGTTAACATAAACGCAGGTAGATACAAACTAGAGTTCCTTTGCCTGAGGCAACAATTATAAAAAGCTTATTTTTTAAAAATCGTATTCAACAATTTTGATTGAATTTCACTTATATTGAAATACCTCCAAAAACTAAAATCATTTCCTTCAGTTAAATTTTACCTTATTGAGTGCTTTTAAGTGCGCGCTTTTCTAATAATTTGATAATTTTGCTATTTTTTACTCAAATTTAATATATTCAAATATTCCTGTTATATCTTACTGCATATTTATTATTCACTCATGTAAGCCAATTTATAAACTATGGCTAGATTACCTAAATTACCAATCCCAAAACCCACTCTGTGGGGTGCATTGACAAAAGGCATAAATCTCGTATGGTCTGGTTTGCTGGTGATGGGGAGTTTGGGTGTAACGATGCATTATTTTCTAAATAGTTTTCCTCACTTTCTCTCGACGAAAATACTGTTACATTTCCTTTAAATTATACCTACCTCATCCAAACTCCCCTATTATAAATATGCTATTAGCCCGGGTGGATTTTAAGACGCGGGGCACGCACAAAAAATATTGTATTTATTATGAACACATCCGACACCTAAGATCAGTTTGTAGCATGTCTGCTTACTGAACAAAGGGTACCGGGTTTGATTCTAGACATGGCCAAAAATGTATCATTGTTGATATGTGGGTTTACTCTTTCACAGGGCTAAATTAACGGTCGCGGGGTGGATGTTGTATAATTTCTAGATTTAAGTTAGTTTATAAGTCGTATGCTGATATAATCACTCGTTTCAGAAAGTGCACGTAAATATCTAAGATAAAAAAAATTAACACATTAAATTAAAAATTAGGAATAATTCACCGAAATAAAAATTACAGTAGGGCCTATATACCATATTTGTGCAATATACGGCGGGGTAGTGGTATCGTGCGAGGCTGTCAGGGTAGGCAGAGCTTGTTAAAACTATAGGATACCTGTAATAATATGTTCTCATCCACTAGGTCCCCATTTGACCAATCATACATAGGCCCTGCTATATCTGATACCCAGCCAATGAGTTCTTCTGAGTTATGAAAACAATTCACAGGTACATTTTCAATTAACTCTGTTTACCCTGGCAACAAGCCACGCCACTTCTACTAAGTAGCCAAGTCTTTAGCTATAAAGTCCCTGAAGTACATATAATCTCCTTCTCGTTGCAACAGATAAAAACCTGCTCCCGCCGCCTATTAAAGGTCACATGACCGCGGTCCCCGAGGGGACCACCCCGTTGTAGGATCCGCGCCCAAATGTCAACTCGGTCAACTGGGAGCAAGGGGGCGCAAGGCAAGAGCACGGCAAAGCAAGGAGGGTTCGGGGTTGGGGGGGGGGGCCTCACACGACTATGGAGATTATCAAGTTGGAGGACACCGTCGAGTTCTACTTAGAAACCCGCAGGACGAGTTTCATGGTCAGATTGAGTACACCTCAAGTGCGGTGCTGTACTAAATACAAGACGACACCCACCTAGACCAAAATTGAATGGGCCAATTTCATATGCGAAACCGGCCCATTCTATACGAGCTTAGGATAGTGTCGTCTAGTATTAAGTACAGCACCCCACTTAGGGCGTACTCAGTATGGACCTAAGTTGTTACTCAGGTATTGGATCATTAGCTAGACCCCACGTAGGGTCATTTTTAGCGCGTTTTAAAGTTTTGGTGGTAGAGTATCACCAAATGGAAGTCACACGCATTGAGTGTCCACCGGAGCCCTTGAGTATGAAGGGGTGGGGGGTGAAAATTACGCAGGTAAAACATTATTTTTCGGTAATTACATTTTACGACTAAGTATGAATACAAGACAAAAATTAATTTACTTTAATATATTAATTGAAATGTTGGACAAAAATATCATATAGTCTAATTACATTGAGTTAGTAAGAGTATTTTGATTATTTTTAAACTACTAAACCTCATGATTTTCTATTAATAGTGGTTCGGATTTGTTGACGTAAGGTTGGTACAGAATTTCTTTTCTAGATGACTTGCTTATAACTAGAAAAGAAGTATAGCATTGTTTGGACATTTCATATTTAAAATTTTGCATTTTAAACGTTTGTGTTATAAGTGATAAACATTCTTTAGTTAATTTCTATGGCTTAAACTTCCTGCGATCCTGCGGATCACTTGATGGGCCTCTTAAGAAACACTGAATGATTACAATTCTTGCTGACAGTCGGTGTTTCTAACCGATGTCCAAAGGAGAGGTGTACTAAGACTTGCTTAGTGCTCTCGACCATTGACGAATTTTACTGTATGCTAAAATGTTTGAAAAATTAGTTGTTTTTATAGATTTTTTGGTGGCCTCGTGGCTACTCATCGCCTAGCGTTGATATCTATGTTATCCCTCTCATTTCATTTCTAAATTCCATATTCCCCTTTTACTCCCGCAGCTTAAAACAGGCCCGTGTATTATCGATTACTCTCCGGCCCTAGCGAGCGCCACTCGATTCTCGGGCACGGTACAGTCTTAACCAAGACACAAACCACACGGGCCACCAGGTTCTCCGTACTTTAAGTTATACTGACCTCGAAGGTAATCTTTGTTAATATCAGGGTCCAGATTTTAATGACCTAAAAATGATTAAATAATTACCTATAAAATGAACTAAAAATTCAATTCTATAAAATTACACAAAATGTCTTTAAAAATTGGCTTTAAAATATGAACAAAAACGTGTAAATGCACACTACCGACTCAAACACGCAATTTACAGTTGTAAAATGCAATAAAAACCCTATACTAACTAAACTCTTGCATTCTGCTAATTATAACATTGATTTACAAATAGCTGCTTCAGAATTAATAGCTAACCCCTTCCAACGCAACCCTCTTCAGCATATTTACAGTGTCTCACTCAGCAATTTGTGTTGTACAACCACACAAGCAAAGAGGATACAAGTGACTTGGAAAAAAATATGTTTCAATATTTATGCATTTGTAAAATATTTATAATATTTTAAAATATACTTATTTAACATCAATGCCTTAAAATAAATAAAAAATGCCCTTTAAACATATAAAAATGCCTAAATATGACTCACAAATTACGCAATGATAAAAAAATTACCTATAAAAGATAAATTCCTGCAACCAGGGGTACATTAACAGAGTTTATGTACTGTATTTTTTATAGGCATTGTTTGTGACAGACAAATTTTTACTTTCTCTCTATCTTACAGGTAGAGAAAGTATGGTGATCGTCAAAAAAATCGAACTCGAGATTTTGATGAATTTTGACGTTTCATGACTTCCTGAATCCGAAAAAGTGGTTTTTGAATTTCTGTCTGTCTGTCTGTCTGTCTGTCTGTCTGTCTGTCTGTCTGTACCTCCAACTAGAGCCTAAACTATTTTACCGATTGAGCTGAAACTTGATATCTAGGGTTTTCATAGGGTTGCCCCGAGGGGTTTTTGGAATTGGATATCTACCCCTAAAATTAAGGGTAGTTTACTGAAGGGAAAAAAGAGAAAAAGTCGATTTTCTCAAAATCGGCTCTAACGATTTTGATTAAATTTCATTTATGAACATTAATAAATATTCCAAACAAAATGGCTACTCTCAATATTTCGGCAAAATGGCTTTAAGGGCTCCGGTCTGATGCGTAAATTAACATTTTTTATAATAGCTCCGAAACTATTTGAGATATGAAATTACTTAGCATTACAAATATGTATATATATTTATAATACAAATATTTTATTCGAAACATATTTTTATAAAATCAATAATTTTCAATCTATACGCAATTATATATATATTTTTAGCTTTTTGGACATTAAAGCTTAAGTATTGCGATCGTAAAAAAAACTAACCTGAAATGTTGATGGATTTCGACGTCTCATGACCCCCCGAACCCTAAAAAATAGTCTTTGCAATGCCGTCTGTCTGTGTGTCTATTAAAACTTAAAATTAAGGGTAGTTTACTGAAGGGCAAAAAGAGAAAAAGTCGATTTTCTCAAAATCGGCTCTAACGATTTTGATTAAATTTCATTTATGAACATTAATAAATATTCCAAACAAAATGGCTACTCTCAATATTTCGGCAAAATGGCTTTAAGGGCTCCGGTCTGATGCGTAAATTAACATTTTTTATAATAGCTCCGAAACTATTTGAGATATGAAATTACTTAGCATTACAAATATGTATATATATTTATAATACAAATATTTTATTCGAAACATATTTTTATAAAATCAATAATTTTCAATCTATACGCAATTATATATATATTTTTAACTTTTTGGACATTAAAGCTTAAGTATTGCGATCGTAAAAAAAACTAACCTGAAATGTTGATGGATGTCGACGTCTCATGACCCCCCGAACCCTAAAAAATAGTCTTTGCAATGCCGTCTGTCTGTGTGTCTATTAAAACTTAAAATTAAGGGTAGTTTACTGAAGGGCAAAAAGAGAAAAAGTCGATTTTCTCAAAATCGGCTCTAACGATTTTGATTAAATTTCATTTATAAACATTAATAAATATTCCAAACAAAATGGCTACCCTCAATATTTCGGCAAAATGGCTTTAAGGGCTCCGGTCTGATGCGTCAATTAACATTTTTTATAATAGCTCCGAAACTATTTGAGATATGAAATTACTTAGCATTACAAATATGTATATATATTTATAATACAGATATTTTATCCGAAACATATTTTTATAAAATCAATAACTTTCAATCTATACGCAATTATATGAATTTTTTTAACTTTTTGGACATTAAAGTTTAAGTATTGCGACCGTAAAAAAAAACTAACCTGAAATGTTGATGGATGTCGACGTCTCATGACCCCCCGAACCCTAAAAAATAGTCTTTGCAATGCCGTCTGTCTGTGTGTCTATAAAAACTTAAAATTAAGGGTAGTTTACTGAAGGGCGAAAAGAGAAAAATTTGGTTTTCTCAAAATCTGCTCAAACGATTTTGATTAAAATTCGTATCTAGGCGTTGATTAAGATTATAAATAAACTGGCTATTTTCATTTTCCTATGAAAATGATTTTTAGGGTACATTACAGAAGCGTTAATTTCCGTATCTCCACAACTATTGGAGAAACTAAACAACTTATCATTGCAAAATTGTAGGACTATTAGAAATAAAAAACTTTTATTTGACATATATTTTTATAAAAGCAGCAGTTTCTGAGATATTTGCAAATATATTAATACAATTTTGTGAGCTTTAGTTGTAAACATATACTACTTAAGTCTTAACGCAATAATTCTCCAATGCCATAGAGTAATTAAATATAAGTATCTAAAAAAGTATGGTATTTTTCCTTAAATCTCTTAGGAGAAATGTTTGCATAGCAATGATCTATCTCCATTTTAGACTCAATAGTCAATATTTACATTTTTTATTGGTCAAAATGTATATATGAATAATTAAATATCAATGCGATGACTTGAAGATCTGCAACACCTTATAAAATGTTAAAACTTTAACCAGAATCGAAATTTTAATACGAAGTGTTGACCCTTGTGGAAGACATTAAACTGTTTGAAATGCTCTTAGGTGAACAAAGATGCGCCTCTTTTCTCATTGATTATATATCATTGTATATTATTTTATGCGTGTTCTTATGTGGAGTGGTGATGATACAATGTACATTATTCCGTTCAGAAATTTTACGAGTTTATAGAAAGAGAGAGAAAGTCTGTGCGGTGCGCCGTACCATTTATTTTTATACGTCGTCAAAATCCGGGCCCTGGTTGTTATTATTATTATTTCTGAGTGCTTCGCGTATTACTTCCCGTTTGGTATATCTGCATATTTACACTAATATGTTATGTTATGTTGATCAAGAAAACAGGGTGGCCACTGATCGGGAAAACTAGGAACTAGTCTACGCTTTACTTTGATGTATCGGGGAAAAAAAAACGAGAAAAGTGCGTGAATTTTTCTATCCGTTGGGAATTTAAAGACGAGACCACTCTAATAAGTTCTTAGGGAAATCAACATTTCAAAATAATTTTTGTAGAGGACCACTTCTAATATCTTTGAAGGGCGTCTTTATTTAAAAATATTTACAAACAAAGACCTTTCAAAATAGCTTTCATTTTTCAAATATTTTTCTGAGGTTGAGTCCCCGGACTCTCCTTTTAATTTGGGGACTTTTTTTAAAAACTTTTTCTAATCCTTCTCCCTACACAAATAATGTTCCACCGCCACTGGATATTGGTATACAAACAACAGTTTAACTTGCATACTCTCAACTCGTGGCTGAGCACACATCACAAGTCGAATACACTATCTGAACAAATCTTAATAAACGTGTGATATAAAAGTAGAGTAATTCCATGGCCCTTTAAAACTCAGATCTTTGGAATGAACGAGAAATAATAAAACAATTTCAGTAACTGATAAGGAATAACTATAAAACCAACATCATTCACTACCCTTCAGGTTCAGGACAAAATAAAAAATTACATACTGATGATCCTCAACAAAGGTCGAACTCAAATATTTAAGGCTATTGACCCTTTTCATTTGGTTTGAAAATTTCAGAGCCATGGAAACAAACGGCTATCTTCAAGAATTTTTATTGTTTTGCAATTTTCTTTTCGGAAACGGTTTGCTAAGGAATAGAAGCATATTGATTAAGTTATACTTTTTATATACACACCCCCTCTATAAGTTTAACAGTGATCAAATAGCAATAATTTTGACATTTTTCAATAGAAAACTGCCGGCTGCATAACAAAAAATAAGAAAATGTAACACCTAATAAACATTGATAAATTGTCTTAGAAGGGGTGTTGAAAATATTACTATAAAAATTTCACTCGTTCTCGAGAAAACTGATATTTACAAAAGTATGATTTTTCCGCAAGACCTGTCCGGTAGCTAGCACCATCTACGGTTTCCGTGATTCATCTATTCTTGTTGGCGTGGAAGGATACTTTGGTCGGTTGTAAAGCCACGCCACGTCTTTCACCCTCCCGCCCACCATCCCACAAAATAGGTTATAGACTTGCACTCAACAGGGCCAAGGGCCTTAAGATTGAAATTATACTTTTAATTAATGATGGATACATTAATTTATATTCGTACTATTAGGTCTAATACTAATTAATGTAATAAATTCCTTAATAACCATTGTACATTGTAGCTCTGCGTACTACTGCGTACTACCTATCTGGGCTGTTAGTCTAACTACATCAATAAGTGAAGGATGAGGGGGGGTGGTGGAGAATTTAAACTAAGTGAGCCCGCACTTGCGTAGAGGGAGAGTTAAAAGCCATCAAATAAAAAACCCGGTACACCTGGTCGGGGCTCAAACCTTAAGTTTACCGTGGTAAGCAAACCAAATAAGACGATACTGACTACTTTGTCTGCGTGTCCACTGATGCGAGTATAATGTCGGTATATTACTGAGGGAGGGAAGGAAACGCGAGCTAAAGTACGTATTTTTTTCCCGTTTTCATGACAAAGCTTTTATCGGCCAAAATAAATTGAAGATATCTCCAGTAGATACAATAATTTAGTTTAATTTGTTTAGACATATTAATCTCAACATGTCTTGAATGTTTGTCATGCATATAGTAGCATTCAAGCAGAAACCTTTTTGATAAGAGAAAAAGTTCTGGTCAAATTACGCATTGCCCCTGAAAAACATTCAAGAAATGTTGAGGTTAATGTATGTAGACAAATTAAGCTAAATGTATCTACTGAAACCATTTTTTATTTGCTTTGACCTAAAATTATATTTTGTCATAAAAACTGAAAAAAATACAGACCTCAACTTACGTTCTATTCTAACCCACATTAAACAAAAAAACTCCTATATTCTTAAGTAATATTACAGCACCTATAAACATCATGATTATGAGTCAAGTGTGGCCGTATATTAAAAATTCTCACCTACAAAAGATTACATTTTTCTCAGAGACGAAATATTCTAGAAATTTTAATTGGCGTAGAGTTTCTTTGGCTCAAAAATCACGAATATCGATTCATTTTTTTTTGTTTGGTTTTTTTCCCTTCTGTTTTGCGGCTACGCCTTATTCCTTCGCTATCAACCTCCCCCATTTTCCCTCTAGTCATTCTTTGACGTTCTCACTGATGTCGAAACGAATAGGGATGACTTTAATCTGGGATAATTAGCGTTGTTCATTACCACAATCTCTATCTGCTACACCCTTACACTCAACACAGGAGNGGGGGGGGGGGGGGGGGGGGGGGGGGGGGGGGGGGGGGGGGGGGGGGGGGGAGGGGTGTAATTACCAGCACCTGTGCTCCCTTCAAAACACTACACATTAGAAAGCATCCTCCCCTTTCCCTCTGGTACCTTTGCGTGTTTGTAAACGATGACGCGTATCTATCTATCTGTATCTGTTTTACCGTGGCCCTCTGGAGTGTGTATATAATGGCGGAGAACAATGAGAAGGGGGAGGAAAATTGTTCCTCTCTCACTCCCCTTCCCCCGTCCATCGGCCCACGCATAACTATGGGACGAAACAATGGATGGTGGATTGTTGTATCTAACTATTCTACCAACTTCTTGTAGCTTGCACACATTAAACTTTCCCTCGCATCCCTCCGGCCCCCTCCCCATTCGCCGTAATGCATGCATGGCTCGGTAAAGCAGGCCCCCCCCCTCCACCACCACCACCACCACCCACACACATACATAGAGGTTTTCGGGGGAACAAAATATACTTCATTTGAGCAAACGCCCCGACGATGCACAATAGTTGACTGACATTTTCAGATAGCCTATTGTGTTGGGGGTTTGCTGTATGTGTGCTCGTACACACAGCTTTCTCCGTTGATTTTAGCCACCGAGTACTTTAGTTTCTCTGGCGATGGTGTTGAGTTTAGGCGGTTTTGGGTTCTTCTCTTGGTACGGGCAGTTTTTTTTGTGTGTGTCGATTTTTATCCTCCTACCCCTCTCTCTTCCCCTCTTGCTGTCCTTTTGTAAAACCTTGCGGTTCTCGGTTGCGAGTGTCGTTGTTGCCAACTGTTGGGAAATGCCACTAGGCCGTGCCACTGAGGGTGAATTGATGGGGAGAGGGGGCTCAGGTGTATAGGGGGGTTGGTGAGTACTTAGTGACCAATATATATTGTGCTGCACCCACTTTGAAAAAAAACCACGTTGTGATTTATTGAATATTTTTCTTCCAATAAAATTTTAAGAAAAATCTTTTGGAATTATTTGTTAGTCTTTTCTTGTGGATGGTAAAAATTAAAAGAATCAATAAGTATGTACAATGTAATATTTTTTGTACAGTCACAATTTTTATTCGATGGGTGGTCAAGTGTATTCCATCATTATGAAAATATCATTGACAGTTCGTTTTGTAAAAATAGTATGTGTAGATAGATGGTGTTCGAATGAATTTTGTATTATTATCAGGAATGTTGAGGCAGAAATCACATTTAACGAGGAGTTCCATTTTTGATGTAAGAATTTAAACTCACAACATTACAGGGGACACTATTAAATAGAGTATTTCAAGTATATATAAAGTTATTTGTGTGTTCTTTATTTTATATTTAACTCTAAGTTATGTTACCGGAGGCAAGTGAATACAGGCGTCAGTCTTATTTCTTCTATTTTGAAAGTTATCCCGGCTGGTAGTGTATAAGAATTTTTATTTCCCCAAATTACATTTCTGTCTCCCTCCTCGCAAATAAGGGTATAGTTCTTCTCAAATACTATTCTACCTTCCTTCTCCCAGCCCCGTTAATGTACAATCAGTTTTGGGAAAGAAGAACCTTTTTAAAAAAATAACATTTTTTAGGTCACGATTGATAACATTTTCTTTATCATCATAACTTATTTACTATATGTATTTTTTTTAGCACCGCGTCTTACTACCCGTTTGGGCTATACGCCTATATACTAGTTACACTTATGGTTTAGGGATTAGGAAGGTTTAATTGAGAGGAAGTGCACCCTCATTTGCGTGAAAGGAGAGTGGAAAACCACTTAGGGAAAACCACCCTTAGTGCACTCGACCGGGATCGAACCACAATATCCCCTTCTTCAGCTGTCTAGTCCAACACGAGAGTAGCGCGCTAGACCACATGGCCACCGAAGAGGGTATTATTTACCCTATGGTGGATCTTGAAAGTTTATTGCCGCACTCAAAAAAGTATCCCCCCTCCCCCCAATCCCAATCCTGAACTAGTTCTATCCAGTTCATCTCATTACACCCTATCCCTATCTAGAGCTAGTTATATCCAGTCCATCTCATTACACCCTATCCCTATCTAGAGCTAGTTATATCCAGTCCATCTCATTACACCCTATCTCTTTCAGATCCATTCTAATGTTATCCTCCCATCTACGTCTAGGCCTTCTCAATGGCCTCCTCACATTAGTTTTTCCCACTCAATACTCTGAACATGGTTTTAGATTCTCTCATTCGCGCTGCATGTCCTGCCCACCGTAATCTGCTAGATTTGACTATCCTAACAATGTATTGTAATGTGTACACTGTACAGGTATGTAACTCATCATTATGTAACCTTCTCCACTCCCCGGTAGCTAGTATAATCTAATAATCTATGATGATTTTCTTTACCATTAGTGCTATTCAACAGGAAGTGACAATATTAATCAAAAGTGACACCTGAATATCACACGACCTGAATCATGAGCACGTGAAAGTAGCCCTTGTAGCTTTTATAGCTGCCTTAAAAGGTTCTTAGGGTAAAAATTGTATTGTACTTAAATGCGTATAGTACGAATAGGTATTAAAATGTTGAGCAAAAAAAAATAGTTTTTGTAACTGTCAGATGACACCCTTCAAACTTTGTTCTTAATGTCTAAAACAACGTTTTATAAACTGTGCTCCACGAAACCCTTGGGCTCCGTCAAGCCATTTTATTTGTTTTTCACACTATAGAATAACATTGGAGATAAGTTAATTTAAATTAGTTGAAAAATCTAAATCGGGCCTGGGACCTTTTTGACTAAGCGCGCCGGTCCCGGGTTCGATTCCCATGTCCAGGTGTCATATTTCAACTAATTTAAATCGATTGAATTGTGGTCCCTTTCTTACGGACAATTCCATAATTTCACTGATTTGCAACCTTGTGTTGATATTCGTCATTAATTAGGATGGCCAATTTTTACTTTCTCGCTAACTTACAGGTAGAGAAAGTATTGTGATCGTCAAAAAAATTGAACTCGAGATTTTTATTGATCTCGACGTTTCATGACCCCCAGAATCCGAAAAAGTGGTTTTTGAATTTCCGTCTGTCTGTCTGTCTGTCTGTCTGTACCTCCAACTAGAGAAAGAAAAATTCAATTTTCTCAAAATCGGCTATAACGATTTTATCTATCTCAATTTAGACTCAATATTCAATAATTACCTATTTAATTGTTCAAAATTTATAAAACAGAAGGGTGACCTAGTGGTCTAGGGATAAGGTGTCGGACTTCTGTGCTGAGGGTCCGGGGTTCAATCCTCGGTCCCGGCACAGATTTATCTGATTGCCAAACCCTTCCTTTACCTCTGACAAGATGTGTATTAATCACAACTTGTGAATGTGAGGAATGCCAGGCCTCCACCGTGGTTCGGATTCCACGTTAAACTGTAGGTCCTCCATTTCATCTCACAATCACCCTACCACTACACATTAGCGTAAGTGCGTATAACCCGAACGGGTAGTAAGACGCGGTGCTAATAATAATAATATAAAAGAGAAATTTAATAGCAATGCAATAACCATATGATATCCCCTAGTAATAAGACGAAAATTTTAACCGGAAGTCAAAATTTTAATATGAAGTGTTGACCCTTGGGGACCCAATATCGATATTTTGTATTAATCCAAATATACAAATGAAGACGTTAATTCTTTAAAAATAAAATTATGAAATTTAAAACCATGAATAAAAAATGTTTTACGTATGTCTAGCGCAATTTGTTCTCGGGTTTGCTAGTGTATATTATATTA
>CABFWB010000642.1:150883-177320 GCA_902151455.1 Timema bartmani | reverse complement strand
TGGTTTTCCACACTCTGTCCACATAAATGGGGGTACACTTCCTTTAAATTCAACCTTCCTAATCCTTAACACATTATCGTAACTAGTACATAGTTGTATAACCTGAACAGATAGTAGGACGTGGTGCTAAAATAAAACTAAACAAAAGCAAAATTCTAACTGAAGGAGGTTGTGCAACGGATTTTTATAGCTCAAGAAAAATCCCAACTACAGCCGAGTTTGGACCCACGAACATCGGGTCCCGAGGCGAGCACTTTATCCCAATACCACGGAGGTCGACTTGACAAATTCCTTAAGTAGATATATTCTAAAAAGTTCTTAAAATGATTTTGTTTGTTTGTAAGCGTTAATTTTTATTAAACATCAATAATATATACATGTAATATAAACAGGAAACATTTAGAACAATAACAGTGAGCACCAGCCCCGTGGGGCTCTCGGACACTAACAATACACAGAACATTTATACATATGAATTAAATTTAGCGCCCTGGCGGGCTGATTGATTCCTTCTCTAGGGTAGGGGTGGGAAAATTAAAATTATTTTATATCAATCTATAAGTTTCCCTTACACCATACATACATCATACTATGACTATTTCGCGCTCGCGGGTGGTCATCAGTTAAGAAGCGACCTCTTCCCTTTTATGATAGCTTCAATGGTTTACATTGACTAAGCGTTTGATGAGCGGTTTTGAAAGAAATAGGTCCATCATGAGGGAGGGTGGGGGAGAAAGGTCAAAAGAGACTCACTCGCGACCCCTTGTCACGTGACCAGCGTGGAATGCGAGCAGGTGTCAGGGATGGTGGAGGATGGGTCGTTTGAGTAGTCGGGGTGAGGCGTGGCCGGCATGGCAGGGGGTTCGGATGGAATGAGTTTTCTGCTTCTTTTTCGTCCAAATCCAGTTCTCTTCAAGCCACCCTTGCTTGTAGATGGAAGGATACAAACATTTCATAGCCTCCCCTACCCCCCTCCCTCTACCCTTTCCCATTCATTCTTTCATTCATTTTTAGCTCTAGGTTTTTTTAAAGAAAAATAGCGTTTCTAGTTCAAGACATTTACTGAGAATGAGGGCATTTTTTTCCTGGCAGAAAGACCGAGTTCCCCCCCTCCCCTTTCTTCTCTTTTACCTATATTGAAGGTTTTTACAATGTATCTCCCCCTTCTCCCCTTGTCGTTCTTTCATTCAGGACGTTTTGCCGTACCGTGGAAATGATCTCACCTGGCCTCAGACTTAGCGGAAGTGCTCGTCAAAGTCTGTGTGTGAGAGGGTGAGCGCTCACAAGTCGAGGTTATCTGTCATTTCTTCCCTTCTACCTTGCTCCCTTTAGAATATACCTAGGGGATCCCTGGTTTGAAATCGAAAGTAGTGGTCCCTAATAAGCGAAGAAGTCTGATATGTCTTTCAAAAATATTTCTTACGTTTTGTAAATAGCTTTTTACTGAAAACAAATTCATCAGCAAAGATAATAATCATACACCAACTAAGGGACTTTATGAAACTCAGAGGGAAAATTACGGAATCTTGAGTACTAGATAAAGTGGCACAGAAACGCTTTACATTTAAATGTAGACTTTCTAATGTTTAACATTAAAATTGAAATTTGAAGAGCTCATTGGAAGTATTTTCAACCAAATAATCAAAAAAATGTTATGACCAAATAAATTAAAAAGTGGTTCTGGCAGTTAACAGGTCTTCTTTTAAATCTACAGAATACGTTTCATACTACCCAGAAAAAATTGAATCATTCTATATAACTAAGGGAAATGTAAAATACACAATTTAAATAAATTATGGAAATGATTATGTTTAGAAACAATTTTTTTATTAGTAGGTTTGATCTAAACGTAGCAATGAACTGACCTAAAATAACAAGTACTAGCGTAAATGTAAGTAAGAAGAACCCCACCGGATATTGTTTGAGTTAAATAGGGGAAATAAACTTTATAAGAAATTGCTCACAACTAAATTTCGACCTCTCGAATCCAAATCTCTTCACTTGAAAAAGATAATTCATTTTACCTTGACATGGACACTAATAAATGAGACAAAATATATGCGATGTAAAATGAAATACAGAGCCACCACAATACATTTATTAGGAATTAAACACCTATAGCCCCTTTAGATATATATCTTAGATGACTTTTCATTCACTAGACAAGGTTGCATACAATCCAGGCGAGAACTCAGTTTCAAGCCCAAAGTTGCTAAGGTGCCACCTACTTGAAGAGATATATTCTCAAACTTCAATATTTCTTATGAGAATTGCAATCCTGAAATTTAAAAAAATCACTGAAACAATCCTCAATTATCTTATAAAATGTATGTTGTGACACTAATATTATTATTACTAGCACCGCGTCTTACTACCCGTTCGGGTTGTACGCACTAATGTGTAATGGTAGGGTGATTGTAAGATGAAATGGAGGACCTACAGTTTAACGTGGGATCCGAACCACGGTGGAGGCCTGGCATTTCCCACATTCACAAGCTGTGATTAATACACGTCTTGTCAGAGGTGAAGGAAGGGTTTGGCGACACTAATAAAAAATAGCTTGATTTGTTTAAGGTATGCCAGATTTAAGTATTTCACAATTTAGCTTTTTTTCAGGAGTTAAACATTTATAGTAAAACTTCTTTGAAAATAAGCTAATTTTACATTCTCAAATAATTTTTGAAAACATAAAATTTTGGACATGTTGGTGGTACTTTTTGCCTTTATTTTGGTGTGAGGCATATTTTAAAATAACAAATAACATATTAAATAATGTGAGATTTCTGAACATCAGTGATGCGCTCAGACGGCTCCTTAAAGCGAATCTCATAATATGTCATGTCTATTGTTTATAAAATATATGTTTTTGCACACAAATAACTTAAAAATAGGATACCAAGGTTCGAATCACGGTTGAGTGTACTGAGGGTGGTATTTCCAAAGTGGTTCTCCACTCTTCCTTCACTCAAATGTGGGTACACTCCCTATAAAAATAACCTTCCTAGTCCCTAAAACCATTAGCGTAATTAGTACATAAGCGGTTATCCTGAACGGGTAGTAAGACGCAATGCTAAAAAAATTACTTTTATCACTTATTCATCCATTGAGGTGGTTGCGACATAACCTTATTTAAAATACCTTTTCCGATCAAGTTGTGTCTCGTAAAACAATGTCTGAGCATGGACAGTTTCACGATCTCCATCGGAAGGGCCTGTTAGAAAATAAAAATATGTTTATTCGTTGTCAACCATGATACCATTTTATTACATTACTAGTATTTAGAGCTGTCTACGCACAGATTGCCAACCCAACAGAACCAAACCTTCAATTTATAAGCGCATGGAAGGTTGGACTTTGTATGTAAAAAAAAAGTATCTTTCCCTCAGTTATTACGTAAGAATGGATTAAGTGAGAGTGAACTAAATTGATTACGGCGGAAATCAAGCACAGAATTCTTAGTTAAGAAGGGAAACGCGACCAACTGAGCTAAAATGTACCAAGAGAGTAAATTAACTTTTCTTTAAGGCAAGTTCTTCCTTTTAAAATATTTGATATGTGCATTCGTAAAGTTGTCATTGTATTATTGGCAGCATAAATCCCTGCCAAGTAGAAGGTGGCTGCGTTTTCTGATAGCGCGTGACCTTAATTGATCGCTAATATGTATGAACCTGATGATTTCCGCACATCCATAATAGACTCTTAACTTAAAATATATATGTAAAGAATAGCCCTAGGGTACGGGAAGACTCCTGGATAGCTCAGTGGTTAGAGCATTGGTATACTAAGCCAAAGGCCCTGGCTTCTATTCCATTGTCCAGGTGTCATTTTTCAATTCAAATAATACTTTTGTTTTTAGTTCAAACGCCTTATAACTCAATTATTTAATAGTTTAACTGAGTAATAGGGATGAGAATGATTGTAGTCATTGAAAAAAAATGTACCTACATTATTGTTTAGAGGGGATGGGATAGTCGCAGTGATACATCGCATGGAGTAAACTACGCCAAGTCCACGTGGCCGAAATTCAAACCTAACCTTCTTGTATGCAATCCAATCTATTGTGAGCCTGACGCCTTATACCACGTAATAGCCAATGCGGGTTGTACAAGTTCAGACTGCCCCATGTCTGTAGGTAGACTACAAATCAAACAATAGTAGCATATGATACAAAGACATTTATTCTCTAAAAATAATATATAATATGTACGACAGAATTTTATCTCTAAAACTAATAATCTTTTTTAAAAAAAATCACAAAAATAAACCACAGTGGTTAATTGAATTAAAAATAAAACTTTCAAGATGGGAGTTTGTCGAATAGAACGGCATTTGGGTTCCTATTATAATGTGATTTTGAAATACAATTATTTAAGAAGTATGTACTTTACACTATGCAATACATTAATAGATAATGTACTTTAAAAGGTATTGTTATTACTGTCATCATAAACTTAAACACATAGTCTTTAATTAATTTAACTTTTAAAAGATAATCGTATTTAACCAGGATTAATTGGAGCAAATTATCAAAGCACGAGTTTAAAATTACATAATTGGCATCGGTAATAAGATATACTGAATCAGCACACCTCTGTTTCATAGTCTAAGTGAGTCCTACTCAATTTAAAAAAACATTGTCCTAAGTTTGTACTCAATAGGTAGTGAGTGCACTTAGCAGGATTCGATTCCCGGCATCAACGAAAAATGTGCCATTGATGATATTGGGGTTTCCCCTTTCACAGTGATGAGATAAGAGCCGAGGGACTGGATATTGTGTTTGTTATAAAATTAAGTCAGTGTGTAAGTTATGTACTTATATAATCAATTTGTCCAGAAATTGATAACGAAACGAATTTGTGTCGAATCAGGTGCACCCCTTGCTATTTTGTCCGAACAATTTTTTTAAAGAGAGGGAAGGCATGAAAAGCCAACCCTCCCATGGTTGTATCGACTGTTGTAATGTGACTTGTAATATAGTGGGACGGGGAGGGGGTGCGGGGGTATCGCCATGGCAACGGCGCTACCGTTGGGGGGGCGTGGCCGGCACAATCACCTGACCACACACTGCATGCTGGCCACACACCATCGATATATAGGGCGCTCACAAACTGAGTTAACAAGAACGATACACTTTGGTTTTTTAACTATATGTAAAGGTTTCAAATCAGTTGTACTCCAATTTTAAATTATTTGAAGAACTTTTTAAAAAAGAAAAAAAAAGTTTCAATAAATGGTTAAGAAAACTTTATTTTGGACAAATTACATTTTATAATAGAATAACTTGACTAGTTTATTGCTGCAGCCTTTAGTTTATTTTATTTAGGTGAGCAGAAAACACATTTAATTACTAAGAACTCACATCGGTGGACACGCAATTGAAGGCGTCAGTTTCATTTAGTTTAGTTAGTTTGCTTGTAGTGGCAAGGTTGAGGCGCGAATTTCAGTTTAAATGCTATTTTCATATTAATTAGTATAAATATGCGAGCCCGGATGATTAGTAAGTTGTGCTGGGTAAAATGTAATACTAAAATGCGTATCCTAAAAAAAACAGTTTTCTATTTAGTAGCAATAGCCTCATCGGTAGATTTACCGTGAGTATGTGAATTTTGGGTCCAACCAATTGCCCTAGAGGCTATTTGAATCGACTCGTTTCATGATATAATAATACTATTTGCATTAGTGTAGCCATGATAATCAATATAGCTTTCGTAATTTAAAATAGTTTCCGCCAAAGGCGTGGGAACGGTTTTGGTTTGGGGAAGGGTGGGTGGTTAAAATTGGTGTTGTTAAATGTATATACACTCATATATATATATATATATATATTTATTATTATTATTTATTTTATTTGTAATAAAGAGGGATTCGGCCATCCTACCCCCTCCCCAACCGACACAACAAAATTTTTTTTAACACTGGCAAAAGCTATTTAAAAATATTTTAAGGATAATTAGAAGAATTATTTATCTAACACACTTTTCATAGTAAGTTACTTCCATAGAAATATAGCTTAAGTAAAATACTCAGCCTTTAAGCTATAAATAGTAATTTTATATTTTAATTTGATAGGTTACAAATTACATTATGTAATTACTTATTGGCCAAACTTGTTGTATGTTCAGTGCGCCCTGTATCTGAGTCACAGGTTTGCACAAAATTATTCTAAAATTTAGTTTTACTAACAAATAAATAACTTTTCATAGCTAGCATTAAAATGAAATAAATCGATTTAAGTTATTTTCAACCCCACTGAAAAACAATGTAGAATGCTTTATTTTGGTGTAAATTACACATTTACTCTTTAAAATTTTGGAGTTATTAATTTGGGTTTAAATTCTTATATTCATGACAATGTGGTTAAAGTAGTTGACCACAAGACTAGGGAACCCTTGTTCGATACCCGAGTGGTTATCACAAAGATAGATACTATTCAACTAGTAGGCCTAAATATTAACATTAGGTGGAACGTTCTAGTTTAAGATAGGTTGTAAGTGCACTCTAAATATGTTAGTCAAAAAATTCAAGCATATTGATGAAATATAAAAATATAAAACGGTATGGTTTGTGCTCACTAGATGGGTTTTATTTTTAGGACGTGATTTAGACAAGTTTAGAACTTGGTCCGAACGAAGCAATAAATTCTTTACCTGACAGGTAAAAAATTTACTAGATCTACTTTCATGTATTCATTCGTCAGATCATGTAATATGCAGATGCCACTTAATACATATATTTATTATCATTACATATAAAATAACACTAATATCTACATATATAACTTCCTGATGTGAGTATGTGTGTGTACGTGTATTTCTATACCACCCAGAAGCCCCTATATGGGAAGGCTGACACTCACTTTGCACACTTAATATATTATAGACCACTGGACAGAACCTAACCGATTTCATTTGTAAAATTGTGGCTGTTGAGGGACTGATTATTGTGTCATTCCTATAACTAATCTAGTTTGTAAGTCATGGGCTGATATAATCAGTCGGTTCATAGGGGATATGTTAAATACCCTAAATAAATAAATGTTTTACTCTCTCCCAACAATTCACAGCATTGGGCGTGTGGTTATCATGCTTGACTCTAGCCAAAATTATTGTATTGGGGAAGGTATTTTCCAAATATATTTTGCTATCCTCTTTCTCTGTTAGTTACTATCCAAATATATATATATATATATATTAATTTTTTTAAATATCATTTCTTTAGGATGAGTGGTATGTCATTGCTATCATGTAGGCCTGCTTGAATGATAGCTTAGGTATAACAGAATTAACACCAAGTATAAAAGTTTAACAAAAAAAAAACTTCTGATATTTAGTCAGTTGTTTAATTCACGATACTAGAGATAAAAAACACACAAATCATTGCTATATATGCCACGTGTCGTTTCATTCATATCGACTGATAAAATATATAGGCGTCAATATCCCATAACTCACAGTAAAAAATAAAAATGTTACCACGTTAGTAAATAAGTAGCTGACAACACACACACACACAATATATTCCCGCGAGTGTAAATACGATAAATTAATGTGTTTTTTTTAAAATCCTCGATCCATATTTTTTTGTTCTAACAGCAATTTTACCTACACCTCGTATCGATGTGCAGGCAGTTGACCTTGCGTGCACGAATCTAGTGTATTTTTTAACATGATTTATTTAGGCAATTTATTATTTGGGCCAATAAGTCTGCCAGACAAATACATAATCGCTCCCATCCTGGAAAAATAAATTTAAAAAATGTCCCAGGCCATAACAATAACTCTTCTAACGAAATGAAGTTCATTTTTAAAACAGTACATGAAACGTGGCCGTATTTCACGTCAATATAAATAGTGTTTATCGGAAAATGATAATAAAATTTGGGTGAGGATTAAAAAAAATTGTATGGATACCTATATCCCAAAAAGTGGGGTTTCTATGTGTTTAGAAATATTGTATTGACTTTCATATGGTTTGATTTGTGGGTGCAAAATTCTATAGCATATTTGCCAATATAATAAAATATTGGGATTGTTGGTTCTTCTCCATCCCCCTATCCTACACGTATGGAGCAAGTTTCATTTGGTTGAATTGTTTTAGGGGCATTTTATTAGAATATGAGAATTGTAGAATTTTCAGTTAAATAATTTGTGTGGGTTTAACTCTCACCCTGGAGATCATAGCTCGAATCCCAGCCAGGCTCCCTTCAATGTGATTTTCCATCCTCTTTCAGAATTTTTGTTTGTTTTATTTTTCAAATTACAATGGGGTTATTAATGGCTATGATGGTTTTTAAATATTTAATATAAGGAGTGGGGTAGGTTAGTTAAGAGGAAGTGCACCCACATTAGCTGAAGGAGGGAATTGTAAAACCAAAACTATAAATCGCATGTGGGGTACCCACAGGGCATATGGTCAATATACTTGCCTCGACCTCACTGACAAAAGAGATCTAATCCATTAATAGACTGACGTGTTGGACTGTTTAACCACCACTGAGGGTAATTTATTTTCAGTTGATTACTAAAGCCTTTTCTTAAGCTTAAACCTCCTCACTACGTGTGCTTAGGTTAGTGTGTTGGTGTTTGATGGTACAAATAACAATTAAAATGCATAGCACCTAAACACACAAAAACTCACACAAACACACTAACTCACAAGCACGTACTAATTCATACACACACACTAATCCACACACCAATACACATTAACTCACGAACACACACACTTACTAACGTTCTTATTACTTACTAACAAACACACTAGCTCACATACACATACACATACACACTTTATCTCTCTCTTACACACACACACACACACACACACACTGATACACACATGGGTCATTCCATGTCAAATCAACCAGGCTCTCAAACCGACCATTTTTGATTTTTATGAAACTTGGTATATTTGTATTGAGTTTGGTTAAAATCGGTGATGGTGAATTTGAATTTGAATTTTTTTTGGTTGATTTGACATGGAATGACCCACATACAATAATTCACAAGCATACTAGCTTACAAACACACATACACTCTGATTAGACGCAACGAATCCCTTACAACAAAAATAAATCCATAACCCAGCAGGGCCGCGTCTAGGAGGGGTGAAGGGGGCAATTGCCCTGGGCCTCACATTCCAGGGGGCCACATTTCCTCAAAAAATTATTAAATTCAATTAAAGTTATTATTATAAATTTCGCATCAAATAGTGTACAGATAATTAACAGCAATAAATATTCGCTTAGTGATAGGATTTCATTCCAGATTAATGAAAACCCTAACTTTATGTAATTTAAGATTTACTTTATTCGAGTAATGTGCTTCAGTACAGTAGAATACGCTGGCACCATTGTGCTATCGCTGTCGGTCCACAGAAAACTAACAGTGTAATGGTACAGAGAGGAATTTACTTATGTAACTTAATTTGTTTGGATTTAATAAAGTACAATCATTTAATGGGTTGATCAATATTCAATAAAATATGAGAAATTATTAAGTACTTAACATAAGTACCGAGTACGTATCAATATATTATAACGGCTTAAAACTAAGACTGAAAAACTGCCGTACAAAAGGGGGCCTCTGATTTTTTTGGCCTGGGCCTCACATTTTCTTAAAATTGCCCTGTAACACAGTAATATAATGTATTAGAAATAATTCAGTATTGTATTAAAATCTATATTTGTGTGATAATTATGTTTGGTTTGAAATATTTCCAACAAATAATTAGTTTTTCGGTCTATAATGGAGCCGTAAATGTGAAAGATAATTTATTAGTCCCACCCAGTATAAATGTTTCAATAACTTGATAGTAACGGTGTTAAGAATTTTAATTATAGAACAACTGTTTATAATATTTTCAGTTGAAAAGTTCTATTACTCACATCATATATGTTTATGTTTCAGGAACGCGATTAAACTACTTTATTGAATATACGACCTTCATCTTCTTGGATGTCAAAGGTAGGAAATATATTAATTGATACTTTCTTATAATTATTCGCTCATAATATGGAAGAAATTACTATTAGCTATATCATTTTTTTAGTAAATATTAAATATGGCACCTGGGCACTGGAATTGAACCCGGGACCATTGTCTTAGGGCTCCAATACTTTACCACTGATATATCAAGGTTCGTTCCATGCTCAGGGTCATTCTTCGCTCATAGCTTAAAGCTTGATTTACACGTTCGCCGAAAATGGAAAATGGAAGAATCTGCTTGATTGGCACAGCAACTCACACATTGACATTGTATGTTGACCCATGATGCATTACAATGCTAACTTTAAACAGCTGATTATCAACATATTTTATTTTCTAGTGAAAAAAAAATATATTTTAGATCATTCTCCTGAGGGATATTATTAAATTATAACGCTGTGTCGTGGCACAATCCAGTATATCAATTCACACGTTTTACATCAACGGGTTATTTCAAATCTCCTCACAAAAGCCAACGAAAATGTCTGTTAGCCTTTGGCTGTAGAGCGCATGCGTACTGATCTGAGATGGTTCTGAGATTTGATTGGTTCTCCTGTGCCGAACATCTCAGGCAGAGTGGACAAAGTAGAAATGAGTTGAATTTGAGCGGAGTAGCTCGCGCCGATTAGGTGAAAATCTTGTGATTGGCTTAGAGCTTATCACGGGATCACGTTTCTGTTCCGCGCTAGTTTTTTCGGTGAACGTGTGAATCCACAGTAAGACAGAAGTGGATGATGATCGGCTAACCATAAACTACCATCGATACATCCTATATCACCATTGAGGGAACTACTTTTCTTATGAAGAAAAGTTTTATCTTCTCTTTCTATTGACTCTTGCCACATCTCTTCGCTTTCAGCAATGTCTGAAGGTGGTGTGCTCCGGTAAGAAGCTACTAGCAACATCGACGAACCATCGTTGCGGAACTTGTATTATATTTGAGGGGAGATTGATCACACAAAAAACAAAAGAACGACAACGCTGTTTCCCAATAGTAGCCATGTAGTTACCTCAAAGATGATATCCAGTGTAGATCATTGACAGCCGATTATTTCCACGCGTTCATAACAGAGATTGCCTTAAGCTATAAGTGAAGAGTGACTTGATTCTAATTTAACTTTTAGTAAAAATCTTAAACGCGAATGAATTTAGGACCTCTGATGGTGACTTGTGGCACTATTGGCTGTACGGTCATTGTGCCTAAAACTGAACCAGAATTCCCGGGGAGTAAAAATTACTGGTTTAGTTCTTATTAGTATACATTTCCTCCCTCTCCTTCGCCGCCAAAAGCATTGTCTTTACTCCCATCGGTGGTCACATGGGGAACGCTGCTCTATTTACGAGTGTTTAAATCAAATATCGGCTATGTCATAAAGAGTTGTAGTTTTAATTTTCATGCTCACAACAAGAATACGGTGTATTGAGTAATAACAATATTGCTAATTTTTTTATAGGTTTATAGTACTAGAAAATTAGAAATATACTCACATAAATCACCGAACAACCTAAATTTTTAAAGGAATATAAATGTCCCATCTACACGACAAAAAAGTATTTTAGAACGTAATATATTATGTGTTTATCTTTAAAATCCATTACAACCTAGAAAAACATACAACAACAACAACAACAACAGATTTTTCCTAAAATATTTGGCCTAAAATATCATATTCACGAATACGTCAACGTATTCCATTCGTTCTCATTACTAATATTTTTTTCGAAAATTGTAACTAGTTTGGTTTAACAATATTAGTCTACTATTTACAACTTAATACAAAATTGTATTTATTGATGCCTTGAAGTTTAGGTTTCTTTTTGTCGCGATATTTTATAATAATAAACATATTACACCCAAATAATGCACGATAAAATATCCATGACTCCATTTCAACAAAAAAATTTTTTGTGTGATATGTGTGCCAGTGTACTTTGTGTAATTTTATTAGAAGACGTTTCATTATATTTTTACTAAACAAGATAATAAAAACAATAGAAATGGTCTAAAATGTGTAAATTAGTTTTCAAACATAATACTATATCGGTTTATGTGGGTGGATATTTTGGGAAAGTAGTGTAGTATCGGATACTTATAGCTTTTTAGTTTAATTTTCATTTATATTAAATGAAAATGAGACAGTTGACTTAAAAAATAAAGCTTAGACATATCTTGATGCATGAAATTTACTAACATAGCTTACAGAAAATATATTTCTTTCTAGTGTCGTGAATAAAAAAAATTAATTCAGTTTTTAAAAAGTGTTGTCGGGTAATAACGGACATAATACAATATTCGAATTTTGGACTCATATTTGTAAACTAATATTCTATTATGGTCTTAACATGATTTATCACAAGCATCTCTGTAGAAAGAACGATTTAATAATGTTGGCACAATTCTCGTGGGCCCACCATTGGCAAAAACTGCACTTAATCCTATCTTTCGCAAAGCTTTCTCCAAATATTATTCACTTTGTTTTATTTTCAACGTGTACTTTCTAATACCGTATCAAGATAAAAGTATTGTAATTGTGAAAATTTTTGACCTCGAAATTATGATGAATAGTTACGTTTTATGTGTCTCCCAGCCCTAAAAAGGGGATTTTACAATTCTATCTGCCCATATATATATGATAGATATAGCTATATATATAGCTGGATTATGGATATATATAGCTATAGATATCCTATATATAGCAAACGATATGTATATATAACAAAATCCATTAAACAGTTTCATATGTGCGGCCAGGAATAGAGAGACGGAAAGACAGATAGGACAGTAATATATGGCCGTAAGTTATATAGCCATATATTACTGTCCTATCTGTCTTTCCGTCTCTCTATCCCTGGCCGCAGATATGAAACTGTTTAATGAATTTTGTTTGAACTTGATAACTAGATATTATAGGACAATACCACGGAATGTTGTTTTGATTTTGACCCTAGTCTTCAAATTAAGGGTAGTTTACTAATGAGGATTTTTTTAAATTCAAAATTGTTCTAAAATGGCCCTAATGATTTTGTTTAAAATTTATATCTATGAAGTGTTTGACGTCCCAAATAACACTGTATACCAATGACCATTGTTTCTTTACAAGAACATAGCATTGTTTTAAAAGTGAAATTCACCATTGCAGCCATCCAATAACCAATCTCGGCCTACATGAACGAGCTTCGGAAGACACCTTACAATCTCTTGGGACACGTTTTGGTCCCTTAAGGTATCTTTCTTGAGGTACATTGTCCCCATTGTTACCAAGGATTGACCAGTATTGCCAACAATGAAGGCTTCTGTACCACCCCCCTTCCCCCAACCTACAGGAGTATAAAGCTCTATCAGTGAGGCGGTGGGGATTTGTAGTTGAATACTAAAAGTAGGAGGATGATGGTCCTCCCTGTCTTTGCCGCCAATGATTGGGAAGAAGACTTAGGAGGCTGACGTACAATGGCTTGACCAGAGGGATTACCAGAAACTGGCCAGGCACCGTCTTTCATCGTCGCCGCTAATTTATGGAACAAATAACGTAAAGGGACTTAATTCCAATTTGTGACAAAGTCTAAGCCTGTGTAATCATGAGTAACATTTTTCTTGGCTGGCTAAAGAGCATAATAACCCTTCCTTGTACAGGTTTTTGCGAACATTTCTGGTTCTTCTTATAGGTACAAGATGTAAACTTTAGTGTAAAAGAGTCTCTCTTTCTTACCCCAAGTATAACGAACGCGTAACTAAGGTAGATAATACAGCTCGATCAAGACGTCGCATCATATTGCGGTTTGCTGAATCCTTATTAACCTTAGAAGATTTGGAATTATGATCAGTGAAATAGTTTTTACTTACTTTAAATATAAATAATAAAAGAAAGATGAAAAAATATTATTTTAAAACAAAAACTAACTTTATACTGATCCCAATTTTTCTGTAGTCAAGTTAATAATGCAGAAAACCTCACTGCAACACGTTTTCTGATTCGAAGTTAATCGTGTATCTAATATACCTATTAATCTATTGTAAAAAGGCTCTTAAAATTCATGGGAACGTTATCTGTTTCAGTAAGGCTATATAAAAATATGTTGGTTATAGATTACATTCGCACCAGTGGTCACTCAGCCTGAGGCATCAAACTGACTCTATACCAGGGGTTCCCAAACTGTGCGTCGCGATTCTTTGGGGCGTCGCCGGTCTTGGTCCGGGGTATCGCACCTATAAGGAAAAACTAAAACTTATAATGTTTGGTCTCATTTTTAAATTTTAGTGAAAAGATCGAAACTGAAATCATAAAATACAGGATGAGATGTTTCGCCATTATAAACAAACTACACATGAGATCATGTACAACAAAAATATGTCTACTGTCTACTTTAATTCCTTCTTATTCAGTTCTGTAATTTTGTTCTAATTTTGTATTTTTACATTTAAAAGATTACGAGTTAGAGCCGGTCTTATAACTCCTGGATAAATATTAATCTAGCCGTTAAATATTTTTATCTTGTTGATAAGTTAAAAGTGCGTCTTATGACCGCCAGATAGCATTTATCAGCCAAATAAAATGTATTTATCCAAAACATCTCATCCTGTATTTTATGATTTCAGTTTTGATCTTTTCACGAACATTTAAAAATGAGACTAAACACTATAAGTTTTGATTTATCCTTATAGGCGCGATACCCCGGATCAAGACCGGCGACGCCCCAGGGAATCGCGACTCACAGTTTGGGAACCCCTGGTATAGAGTCAGTTTGATGCCTTAGACTGAGTGACCACTGGTGCGAATGCAATCTGTAACCAAAATTGGGAGGTTTAAGTTACTTGATAACTTTTATCTGAAAGTTAAAATTGGCGTTGCCATAGTTACGCGTTGTTTTTCATGAGGTTTCACGTATCAGAATCTGTTTTTAGGTTAAAATCTTGGTTCGCGTGTTTAGTAAGCACAGGACCAGGCTCTAGCAATATAAAGTTAAAACATTCAATTCACACTTTTATAAAAACTTAAAAGCTACTTGTAGAGTTATAGTTATATAAGAACAAATTATTTAAATGTGAGAACAATAAATGAAATTTTTTAAACATTGTACCAAACTATTGCTCAAATTTGGCAGACACTAAATCTAGTACTTGCAAGACAACTTAACTTCTACGCCGACGTGAAGCCATCTGTTTCCTCACACTCGTTTGGCCACCATTATTTAATAAATGTTGAGTGCTGTCGCCAATCGCTAGGTTGTAGCGGTAGCAGCAGGGTTTATACGTATGCGCGCACTAGTAAAAACAGTACCAGCCTTGCGTTTTCTGCATAAAAATATATTTATCTTACAGATAGATATCCGGCAGATAAATTCAGTTCATAATACGACTAAATATTTAAGTGGCTGATAAACTTTATCTGGTCGATAACTTTAACCTCCCGATAGCAATATTTACCCCGTAGTCATAAGACCGGCCCTTAGTAATGTAAATTGCAATTTTTTTTTAAATGTCACCAAATCGAATTTGTGCAATTAAAAAAAAAATGGGTACAGGAACGTCGCACGAAAAATCTAACATAGGAAGGGCGGTACGGTCTCAAAAAGTTTGGGAACTCCTGCTCTATATCGTATTTTCAGTGACAAGAAGGTCTAGATTCAAATTTTTGCCAGGTATCATTGTAGTTTTCTCATCTCCACGAAAATATGGATTAATTTCCTCTCAAATTCCCTCCTTATTTTTATCCGTTTAGAATGTGTGAATAATAAGCTTTGGTGTTTAGCATACTGCTAATAATTGGGAAACCATAAGCCTAAATTTCACCTTAACATTGTCTTGAAAGGAAATTATTACTGACTATTAAAAATAATATATGTTCGTGTCCATCATTATTCTTGATTAGTGTTGCTAATAGGAATTTCTACTAAAGTTATATAAAATTATTCATTATATACTGCTGTAGGCTTAATGAACATCAACAAGATGATGACATTAACCTTTTCTGCAAACATTTTAGGAGAACCATTATAAAATAAAATTAGACCTCAACCCCGCAATTTAAAAAAATTACTCTTCTAACCACTATTTAAAACATGATTTAAGTATAAGAAGATAAACTAGATCCACGAATTCACACAGATCTTACACAACTTGACGCAGCATACACACTTTTTTATATAAAAAAAGATCATTATATTAGTATTTTTAAATATAAAATGATAACATAGCACCCCTTTAAGCCAAGCTTGCCAGGAGTAAAGATGTGGGATGGAAGATTTTCAATATTATTTTTTAAAATAAAAATAATCCAACTATTGAAACGAGTTACAATATAAGCTATGCCAACAATATTTTTCCAGTTATATCACCTCACTCACGTATCGAATACAGCGCTTGTTGGTTGAATGTGCTACTAGCGTTAAGTCTACTGTAGACCATATATTATTAATACATCGGTAGTATATTACTATCAAAGATTCATCAGATGCATCCCCTTCCCCTTGGATTCAATGATCTAAAAATTTGACCAAAATATTCTAATATTTAATCGATATTATTGGTTTGGATTTTATTTTTAGTAGGTATATCCATCGATAAGATAATTAAATAATTTTAAGGTTGGTTTAAAGTATTTGTTCAAATCTTTTCCTTCCTCCCACTCGTCCTTAAACACACTCACTATTATATGACTTTATTTAGGGCTACCATTCCTGAATCTTAACAAAAGAGTACACAAGTACACTCTTTAAAATATAATTATGATTTGAGGGCCCGGAGGAGGGGGTATGTTTTTTATGTGCGTAAAATACAGTAGGTATTCAATAACAAAATCTGTAACATAATTTTTATTGATGTAAATATAAAATTTTAATTGAATGACCAGAACGAAAGAACTGTCAAACCATAATCACTTGAACCAACACAACTTGCTGTCGTTACCAACCGCTAGGCATTAGCCTAACGACAGAATACAAGCACGAGTTTTTTTTATAAATAATAAACCAACAGTAAATTAAGCTAGGTTAGATAATGTAGTTTTTTGTCTATTTTGTCATTTCAAAAAGAGTACATTTGGCTTCGATAAGTGAAAAGTAAGTGAGCGCTGTTTTACCACTTCAAAAAGAAAACATGTACTCAAGAGTAAGGTTGGTAAACCTAGCTTTATGTAGCCTATATATGTAATAGGCTCTAGGTCACGCTTCCCTAACCCGATCCCTTCACCTTCTTATTAGACTGCAAACCTTCAATGCAAAACATTTTCCTATTGAAAATTTAACGGAATTTATTTTCTCTCTTCCCTGGTGGGCATCCGCTTAGCCGGCCCCTGAATACTATTAATAATAAGCTACATATTACATATTATCTATTCAGACAGGGTATCGACTCAAGTTTTCCCAGATTCAAAAAATGTATGAACTACTATTCCAATTCTTTACCTCCATGAGTACACATACTCGTTGGTTGGATATAAGCCTTTCTTCTCAACCTGAGATTAGGTTTCCAAACAAGTGCCTGTGTAAAGCGGTGCCACAGACGGACTTAGTGGAAGTTGGGTGGGAGGGGAGGTAATCACCACCGGTCAAGATGGACACTCGTCACCTTCTTGTCGTCTTTTGTTGGATCAAGGTGGGGAATGGACCCTTGTGTGACACAGGAAGAAGTGTTGAAAAATAAAGAGAAGTGTTTTCTTCAAACTCGCCCCTTTTCATTTCAACTGGGAGATTTACCGAGGGTTGCGAGGGCAGATTGAGAATCTGGTAATTGCTCGGTACCTTCTCGCAAAGAGAGTGCCAATGCTGTTGTGCTAGGAGGAGGATTGGGGTAGTGTGTCAAATGCGGTAAAATTATCCTCCTCCACAAGAAGCTGATGAGAAAGAGGTTGGGCTAAGAGGATCGGGGGCGTTCTTGAATCTCACCATTAACTGGCAGCTGGGAGGTGACATATCTAGAGTTTCCTATAATCTGCACTAGCTTCGTGTTTTCTAAAGTTTTTATTTTGCTTTTAGTGGATAGCTTAATTTTATTACAAACTAGCAATCCCACACGGCGTTGCCCATGACCCATCTACAGATTCAAAATGAAACGTTATCTCTGAAACGTATTGTCTTTCATGTTTTTTCCTTGTCGATTTTTTACACATCCCCCCCTCCCCCACCCCTCGGGGAGGATGCAGCTATTTTTTTTTATCACAGTCCTCTCTGAAACGTAATTATAATCCAGATTAACAATATTTTCTTCAAAAATTTGTTAGAAATAGCTTAGTTAAAAAGCTTATAACAAATTTTAAAATCCGCCTTCGAGGTGCACTCGGACCCCCTTCCGTCCACCTATGTTAAAAATTTCAGATCTCTGCGTTCCGTATATTTGGCTGGTTATCACACACACACACACACACACACACACACACACACACACACACACAGACAAACACTTCCTTTTATTATTATAGATTTAAAATTTGAAGCATCTTTTAGAATATAGGCCTATACACTTTTTTTACATCAACATTGATAACCTTTTACTATTTATTACTGTATTTACTATGTTTTTTACATTCAATTTTATACCTGTGGGTTACTACATCATCTCTACGCGTGTATTCTAAACTACCTTAGCCTTCTGAATCCTCAATGAAACAGTTTTATACATATTTAATTAAATAATTGATGTAGGGATGAGGAAGGTAGAATTTAGATGAAATGTATTAGAGCACCGGGCTGGGATTTAAACCCACCCACACCTCACCGTCACATAAAATTAGACTAGGCTAATTTTACGTTTAGTCCACGTGCCCACCGATGCGAATGGAATCGTTAATAACCTTGATGTTAAACTGCTGTGAGTAGAGGTGTGCGAAGTCCACTTTTTCAATTCGAAGCGAACTCGAATCGAACATATAAAATATTCTCAATGCCGGATCGAGTTTCGAATATTTTCTTTTAGCCTTATGCTTGAAAAAATATAATATTGTGGTTATTTATGTAACTTTATACACGTACTAATATTATTTGGAAAATGTTTTACTGCACAAATGTTTGTAATATTCCGTGTTAATCTGTAAAACCAAGCTACTATCACAATATGCAATTCAATTTCTTGAGATTTTTTCCATATAAATATTAATTTGTAATGTAAAAAAGCCAAAATTTGTTTCAAAGCGAAGTCAAAGCTGATGTTTGTTTCGAAGCCAAGTCGAAGTTTCGAAACTTCGCACACCCCCACTTGGGAGAAATTCGTCTAATATTAAAGTCCAAGATCTATTTACTAACGCATCTGTTTAGAGAGCTAAGTGTCACAGGTTTGACTCCTGGTAAGGCCGGAAAATTTATCATTGGGGAACTTGGTGCTTCCTTGTTCACAAGAATGAATTAAAGATCAGATGACTGGGTGTTGTGTCTGTTCTATAACTAACTTAGTTTGTAAATCATATGATAATAATATAACCAGTCAATTCAGAGAATGCATTATTAAGAGCGTGCATCACATGCCAATCAACTCTGTGATACAATTGGCTATAAATCGTAGATTTACATGAACACTATTGCACGTGGATCAATTCTGATACACATTAATAGAGATAAAGAGTTAATAAAGTTTCCTAATACTGAACTTTGTTGAAATATTAAACGATATTTGGATAAAAACTGCATTGGAAAGGCCGTTTTTGACCATTTTAGAATGGCTTCATAGATAATCATTGTGTACAACTCTTCGTTCCGTCATAATAGGAACATACTGTAGTCATTAAGAAAAAAACTTTGTCTTTTATCCCCCATCGTCACCGCTGAAAATTTCGAGTAATCATTCATATACGAATGCACTGCACATATTTCTGTCATATCTTGGTCTTTTCTTTTCCCTTTTACTCCCATACCTCACGCGAGCTGGGAGTTGAGTTGGGTCTGCTATGGTGAACACTCTCAACATCCCAAATGTACCCGTTTTGGTGACCACATGGTCTTAAATCTAAGGCCTCACTCTTGCACTAGTTAAGATTGTCGATGACTGGGAGATCGGGGTTCAAATCCCAGTCCGGTGAATTGAGTTTTTTTTCAAAATGCTTTTCCACTCACCCTCATGTAAATGTGGGCACACTTTCTCTAAATTAAATCTTCCTCATCACTGACTCATTAGCGTAATTAATAGGTCTACATATTTGTATAACCTGAACGGGTAATAAGAAGCGGTGCTAATAAAAAAATCCCAAACCTAAAAACATCTAATATGAAAGATATAGATAATATTTTGTAAAATTAGTAGCCAACCTTTCGGAGGTAAAACAAGAGATCACCCGCTTCGGTGGTGAAATGGTATAAGGCGTCACCCTCACAATAGTCTGGACTGCTGAGGACGGTAGATTGGAGTTAAAATTTTGGTTGAGTGCACTGAGGGTGGTTTTCCAAAATTATTTTAACACTCACCCTTCAGTCCTCAAAACCTTCCTTACGAGTAGTAAGACGCGGTGCTAAAATAAAACACCCCCAAAAAACAAGAGATAGTTTGTGAAGTATATAAAGAACAAAACACGATGACGGGTCGGCGATTTTCATCTGAGGTGTGATTGAGCCGACGACGGAAAGAAAGCGTTGTGGGCCGTGTCATTTGTTTCGTTCTGGTCTGCCGCGCGTGTAATGCCAAGGATTGTTGGCCGCGCATGCGCCAACTCTCCTATAAAACTTGTCAACAAGCTAGTATTCGACGGGGAGGTTCCCATATGGTCACTTCTAACTCATTCAAACCTATGCAAATGAGATAGTATAAGGTTAACATTTTTATTTTTAGATAAACAAAAAGCTATTTTTATACCCGCATACTGACCATTTGGGCTGTGCGTATATTATATTATAACATTTGCGTTAATATGACAGGGAATTGGGGATAACCATTTAAGGAAAAACACCCTCAATGCTCCTGGCCTGGATTAGAACACTGACCTCCCCCGTCAAAGGCAAGCAAGACTAGATAATCTTGACGTTTAGTCTTCGCGCCCAACGATGCGACTAAAAACTACAATTCGTAATCAACTAAACTATACCTAACCACCCGCCTCGGTGGCGTAGTTGGCTAACGCGCCAGTCGTGTTGAGTCAGACCACCGAGGACGGGGAGATCGAGGTTCGAATCTCGTTCGGGTGAACTGGGGGTGGTTTTTCCTCAATGGTTTTCCACTCTCCCTCCACGCAAGTGCGGGTTCACTTCCTCTAAACTCAACCTTCCCATTTCCTAATCCATTAGTGTAATTAGTACTTAATCTAAGCCGCGGTGCTAAAATTAAATTAAATTATACCTAACCATATACAGGTGTGTATGTTTTATATACTCTAAATTTGGTACATTCTATGTGCTTTTCAAAAATATGGTTCAAATATCAACCCATACACGGGGATTGAACCTGAGAACTTTCAATACCTTTACAGCCAACAAGTATAATTTGACAGCACAGAAAAATGAACCTTAGCTACCATGGCTGATTTTTCTGACATTTATGAATATCTAATGGAAGATCTCACCCGTCATCCATCAATCAGTTGAGATTAAGACTTAGGCCGGGTACAAGATGAGTCTTGACAACTTTGGTTATAAACTCTCATTGGATTCAAATATTTTCTTTTTTCAATGTTTCAAATTATAATTATGGATAGTATTTACCAGAGTATTAAGACTAAAATATGCACATCACTTGCCGTCATAATAACACATTTTATTACATCAGAAGAGTCAGCAGGTCGGCTATGACTCCCTTCTAGGACAGATCTCGATAAGAGTTAGGGTGTTTTCGAGGGGAACTTACTCTCACCAAAATGTGGTTTTCCCGTCCATTCAGACTTTTGGCGAACATTTAGTGGTTCATTAAATTTCGCCTTCTTAATTATATCCCTTAATGTAAGTCACTCTAGCATTAGAGGCTGAAAATGTAAAATAAAAAAGCCATTTTATTATAGATCTGCGGTTCCTAAATTTGAAGTCCATTCGGATGATTAGTGCTGCCTGCACCATCTGGTAGAAATCCCATTTACTAGGGGTATTAAGGAAGTGTGGTGGCTCCCCGTTACCTTGCACACTGAATTTCTATGAGAGAGCGTGAAAGGGCTTACCACTTTTACAGGAAAGGTATTTTCACGTACCCTTCAGAGTTCTTTTACATGCCACAATCTTTATTGGACCGATGGCTTCACTTCCCCTCCGAAGGAGATTGCGCTAAATATTTTAATCACCCAAGAAAAATCCGTCCCCCTTTGTTGGGTTTGAACCCATGAACATTGGGTCATGAGGCAAGAAATTTATCCCAGTACTATCGAGGTTGATACACACATGTTTATCAACTCATAATACAGATTTCTTTTATTTATTAATTTTATACAATCTATTCTTTAAGATAAACACAAATTTATATTTGTAAATGCAAAATAAAAACCTCTTAAGCTAAGAAATAATGGGAAGCTGCAAATTAATATCGCTGGTAGCTCCTCCTATTTATTACGTCTCAAATCACAAGTGATACGAGGACCGTGGGTTGGGAAGCCTTACTACAAATCATTTAGAACAGAATGGCCCACATATTATTTAATGTCTGACATTTTTTTAAAGGTAGAAAGTGTTAGTTCTAGTTAAAATTTCTTCAAGAAGATGATGCTGGGAGAAGGAAAACTAATTTGTTCAAGAGTTAAATGTGTGAGTGACGTTAACTTTTGTTGTTGTTGGTTGTTCTAGGATTCGACTAAGGTTCTTGTATAGGCAGGCCCCTCCCGTACTAAAAAGCATATCGCTTCACAGAGATTATGTTGAGGTGCCAGTGACAGATTCATACGACGTGGACCTTATAGGTTTCCTCTCAGAAAAAGGATGGGAGGGGAAAGTGGACGCTATGTAACCTACACCTGCATCCGATGCGGATAATACGTCACGAAGTTTCTGTCCTATATGAAATATCACCATCAAACTCTTTCAAGATCGCCCGACTATATAGGGCCTACCTACAACAGCGTTTATCAACCGGTGTGCCGCGGCACATTAGTATGCCGTCAAGGGGCAGCAGGTGTGCTACGGGAGTTTGGAGGAAGATAGATCAAAACTAAGCGAGAAAAATATTTTGATAAATAAAAATAGGTATTTTAAAATTCATGATCAATATTATTTTTAACACATTTATTAGAATTTTAGCTGATGGAACTTTAAAAAAACTTCCTTAATATCTGTTATTTTAGTGATAAAATCTGTCCTTAAAATACTGATGGTGTGCCTTGATAATTCTAACACCTTGTTAAGTGTGTCGTAAGTTGAACTAAGGTTGAAAATTGCTGACCTACAAGCTGGAGCTCCATTCAAGATCAACTATTCCCTAGTTTTAGAATGGCTTCCCCCTTTTCTAAAGATGTCGGGAGGGTAGGTAACGCGATTTGAGGTCCATATTTTTTAGATTTTTCATACAAAAATTTTTTTTTAATAAAATAAATAAAATATTGCTTAAGTAGATACCTACTATGTTTAGCTATATTTTCTAAACACAATAATATCAACAGTTCTTGAATATATTGTTATTACTCATTAGCATCCCGGAATCTCCCCAGAACTGTTTCACATCACTTACAAAGCTTCTTATGTTTAAAATGGTGAAATTATCAGCGTTATACAAATTGATTAGAAATGGGAATGCTAATTAAGTAAATTTTGCACATGTGGAATAGTTTTGAACACGTATTCACTCTTTCCCTGTACTCGCAACAATATTCAAACACACACACACACATATATATATATATATATATATATATATATATATAGTTGCGCTGTACCATAATTTCTATTCAAAATTTAGAACACGGCTATCGCATCGGTGGGTACACATACTAAGGCATCAAACTCATCTGGTGTGGTTTGTCTGGGACGTAAAGGTCAAGGAGAGAATACCAGCTAGACATACAGAGGTGCTTTTCTTTTAGATTTTTTTTACCGATATCACAAATAAGGGTGTACACTTCTTCCAAATTCTACCTTCATCGTCCTTACCCAATTAGTGCTAAAAGGTGAATAGCACAGCTGGATCGTAGCACATAAAGAACGGAAAAAAAATATCTTCCATCTATTTTTAAATGTTCCATTCACATGATAAAACATAATGCATTTTGTGCAATCTAATCTTGTCGATTCAGTTTTAAATACTACTCTGCTGATGGATTTTTAAAAAATATTTCGTTCACTTGTGGGCATAATTAGGTTCTACTACTCACTTAATCAATGCTCTTTATTGTATGTGTCTGTATACAGACACACACACATACACGCATGCATGTGTAAGAATGTTAGTCAAGTTAATGTAAATTTAAACATCAATCATGTGGATAAAAAAAATGTGGGCGTTCTTCCGTATTTTTCAAAATTTATTTTTCTCCTTTCCTTACGAAATGAGCTAACTTTTACAGGTCATACATAATATTAATAAAACACACACTAACAATGGCAATTCCTGTCACTCTTGACGTTTTACCTGAGGAGGACATTCATCTCTTTCAACCAACACCCCTTTTATCTCCCCTCCACCTACCTCACCAACCCTAACACATCCTACCAGGCGCTTGTCAGAGCGTGAAGTAGTACAGTACATATAGCAAGCAATAGCTCCCGCCATCGCGGCCGAAGGTCCGACTCTGTCTCCATGTCTCCCCCTTGCAAGATAATGACCCGAGTTATTAATCCTGTCCTTCCTCTTGTGTCTTGTGTTTCTCTCACGCTCCGCTAGATCTCGACACCTATTCATGTCACCCCATGATGTATTCCCTGACATCACTCCTAGTTTCCTGTCCCCGCATTCCTCCTCTGTCATGTTACGTACTGTACGAAGGTGTGGGAAGGTCCGGTAAAGAACCTCCCCCACCCTCCCACCCCAAACACATTTATATACACCCTGAGGTATGTTTGAATTTGAACTAGCTTCACTTGAAAACCCCTTAAAAAAACCCATTATTTATAGTTCGTATTAATAACTAAATTTCACGCAATAGTGGTCATGAAACAAATGTTTGAGTCTCGTCTTGTCTGAGCTACAGGTAACATAAGGGATTGGGGGCTAAGTTGTGGCTTTAATCTTGGTCAGCTGTACTGAGTTGCTTTTTACTAAAGGGTTTTCCACTATCATTCCACACCTTATCTAAATTCTTCTTTTTATCATCCCCAACCCAATATTGTAAAATTAAATGTGGATGGTTCAAAGTTATAACATAACCTCCATATTAATCGAGTTATTAAGGCTATGCCTACCACTATTCCAAATATTTTGTTTCGTTGTTGAAAAACACTTATGCTTTTTCGAAAAAAATATATCATAGTTTTGGAAAAATGGTGTTTAGGATCTTCCACAGTAGGCCTACACTAAAAAATAAGCAATTTACTGTAGACATATTTGTTTGAGTATTAGTAATCAAAGTACTTTAAAATTGCTTGTACAACTTCAAACCTTATGAGTGAACGTTTTAAGCAATATTGGTTTTAGTATCATGAATTATATAATTTTCCCCCCTTTTGAGAGAGAAGAGTGTCATGTTGGTAATAAAATAAAATAAAATTGAATCTGATATTTTGATCAATGTTGACGTTTCATGACAGCCTGAAACAGAAAAAATGGTTTTCTCGGTACAGTATTTCTATCTGTATGTGTCTTTATCTCACCCTTGAGCCGAAACTATTTTAACTATCGGACTTAAACTTGAAAACTAATATTTTTATAAGCTTCTTCTAAGGAATTTTTGGAATTAAATATCCAACTCTAAAATTAAGGGTAGTTTACAGCAGGGTAGAAAGTGAAAAAAAATAATTTTTTTTTATCAAAATTCACCCAAGCAATTTTGATTAAATTTCCTATCTCGGCACTGTTTAACATTGCAAACAAAATGGCAACTATCATTTTTCCATGAAAATAACTCTGAAGGTACTTTACATAATCGTAAATTTACAATTTACAACTATTTTAGATACGAAATAATAATATCACGGTAAAGTTGTAATGCTTCTAAATATAAAAAAACATCTATTTGAAACATATTATTATAAAACCAACTGTTTCCGAGCGTTTGGCAAATATATGTTCTAAATTGAGATCTGGGAAATTAATTCTTATGCTCTTTGATGAACATAGATGTAATTTTTTTTCTCAATATGGTTCTGTAACAGTGTACTGTATCTTATTTAATTTAGGCTATTTGGTGGAATGTTTCCGCAACAATGTATATTATTTCGTTTCACATAATTCACGAGCTTTGGGTAACTATTTCAATTTTCAAACAAATGAGTGAGAAAGTTTGTGCAATGCACCATACCAATAATTAAATTTATTGATTTACTAGTGTTCACAAATGTCTAGTCAAGAAATTAAACCTTAAGAGCTCGTTTCACCCCACAGATAAAACTTAGCTTGGGTATGTAATAAAGCTCGAACCAGGCGTTGAATCATGGTGTGGTTTTCTGTGTTCTACTTTAAAAAACAATGGAATCTA
>CABFWB010000642.1:125664-145988 GCA_902151455.1 Timema bartmani | reverse complement strand
TTTGTTATTAAATTCCAGGACATCCTTGACAGATATTCAAGAAATGTTGATCTCACCATGTGAAGAAAATTAAGCTCTATGATTCTATAGAAGCAATATTTAATTTATTTGATCCAAAAAAGTATTGATATAAAAACTGCAAAAACACTCGCCTTTTCTTGCGTCCCCTGCATCCCCACCTTAACATGTCCAAATGCTTAAAAATTTGTTTCCAGAGCCAATAATGCTGTCATTCGGGTACTATCTATGTAGGTGCTATGTGAAAATATCGTCACCTTTATGCCGAATACACGTATGTGCAAAATTGGTGTTTATAGAAAAAAACCCGTAAAGTTCTATTTTTCAATGTCTTTCAACGTCTTTCAATGGGAAAAATTAAGTTAGGATCAAAATATAAGCTATTTTGAATTCGAAAAATAATTCGTGCTTTTGTTATATGATAAAAAAATTGTCTAGCAACTTGAAAATGCAATTACGTAAAAACAGCCAAAAATGAACATGGTCTAAGGGCAACGATAGTGCTCCGTCACGAATTTATCTCCTAAGAAGTGCTCCGCGACTCAAAATGTTTGGGAACCGCTGCTCTAGACCATCAGGTCACCCTCATTGGTATTAAAAAGTTAACAGTGTTAAACGAATTGATTCGTATGATTAAATTTACTTCAAATTGTCCAATAGAGACCATTTGACTATCATTATTTTCTTTGATTTTTTTTAAAAAAAAAGGGTGCATTTCGTTTACAATCCGACACCTTAGCTCATTTGGTAGCGTGTCTGCCTACTAAGCTATGGGTCCCGGGTTCGATTCCCAGCATGGCTGAAAAAATTGATCATTGGTGAAATGTGGGTCTATCATTTCACATTGATAAATTAACGGCCAGGGACTGGATGTTGTGCCTGTTGGAATCTTAAGTTAGATTATAAGGCCTAGCAAGCCGCCAATGAAAAATATATGGCTTGAATAAAAAATTGACTCAAACCACAGGTTGGAAACAGTAATGGATGTAAAAAGTAAATTTCGTTTACAAGATTTCTCTGACTAGTCTAAACCGCCTCGACATAGAATGAATATGCAATTCTTTAAACATGTCTGATGTGCGTGTAGTGTAGGCATCAAGGCTAAAAGGAATGTCGAGAAGTATTAATTATCTTTTCCCCTTATCCTTGATTTAGTCACCAGCCGCACTATATTTGCTTAAGGAATTCTATATACATTCTTTGCCGAGGTGGTTTGAAAAAATGAGGTGCTTACACTAGGATTGGTGTGTATTTTTAGATATAGTATAGATGGATCATTTCGACTCGACCATTTGGAATTTCGTATGTTTTTTTCCGAATGTTTATTCCGCGATAAAGATTTCAACTTGAAATACCCCCGAAAATTAAGACTATTAACGATAGGAATAAGTAATATTTCTTTTTACGATGCACTTAGAATTTTTTGAGTGGAGGGTGTGAGGTCTGCTGTTCACAGAACTAATAATTTTGATAAACGTAAACTGAGAAATGACACATGTAAATAGTAATCGAACCGGAGATCCTTAGATTGGTGCGTCAATGTTCTACCCTTGAGCTATCCAAAATTCGTCCCATGCTCAGGATCATTCTTCACTCATATTTTAAGGCATAGTCTTTGATGGACGTGTGATAATCATCGTCTAGCACCGAACTATCATTGATGCCACAGCCGCCTGCGACTCGGAGGTCGGCTTTATGCTGCCTAGTACAATGCATTTATACATTAAAGCGAATAACACGGAATAAAGCAAACGTTTGTACAGTTAAAATATGTAAGAGTTAGCGAAGCTTAAAAAATCTAAATGATCTTGCATACTTCAACTCCATTAGCTAATGTAACTATGATGCATAGGTCAGGTGTCAAGAGTTAGTTTATGAAACACTTACACCGGTGGGCCTGCGTACTAAATGTCAAACTCGTCCGGTTTTATTTACCGCTGACAAGAAGGTCGGGTTCAAAATCCTTGCCGGGTGTATTGAGGATAAAGTTTTTACTCTACTTTCCCTCCACACAAGGGTACATTTCTTCTAGTCTCTATCTTCCTCAACCTTGATAAGTGTAGTTAAATAGGCCAACGTAGGCCTATATACTTAAAGGTATAGTATGATTCTGGTAGGAAGAACAGTAAATGAGAGTAATTTTTTGTAGGTTTTATAAATAGCAATAGAATAATATCGCTACCAGGTCCCTGCCCCGTGGGCATCTTGTCAGGATGGCCCAAGTGCAAGGAGGGATTGTCGGATAGGAACGTTGAAAATAATCATCCTGGAGTTTTGTTGAGTTTTATTATAAACTATAGTAGGCCTACAAGATATGATCAAATCACTTATAATTAATTAAGTCTAAAAAGAGTTGTTAGCCCAAATCAGTCACTCTACAAACAGTTTTTCTGTACGTTTACATCGAGATCTAACTCTACCGCGACGCCCTCCCCGCTCCAACTGTTCTAGTTTAAACCCTTCCTATAGTTTAAAAGTGTGTCTTTATTTCGACGTTTTTACTTAGTTCTATATTACTGGTTTGTAACTATACACAAATTAAGCTGATTGAAATGAAAACTTTGTTATATTATTATGAACGGTTTGCGTTTGGCTGACTGACACAGGCTTACAACACAAAGATGCAGAACGTGTCTGTCAGGTAACGTTAATATTGCCTAAATATTACCAGGCACTGACAATAACATTAATAATTAAGTAAAATGCTATCAATGTCGACTCCAAAAAATTACATTTGTATTTTATAAAACTGTTCTTCCTACCAGGATCAGGGTGTAGTAAAACGAAATGAAAAAAAAACCCTATAAAAAACTTATTGTAACCTGTGCACAATTCAGGCTGCCAACAATGTGACTACTTGTCTATTTAAATAAAACCACACCAAGTCACCAAATTGTGTAATAACATACTCCTTGGTCTCAAACCAAACCTCCTTTAGTCAACATCCTTAAGCTACCCCAATTAAAACATTTAAAACTAATTTAATTTAGTGAAAACGAACAATCTGGAAACGGGAATTGAATCTGGGACCTTTGGGCGCCAATGCTCTGCCACTGAGCCATCCTTGTTCGTCTTTTGATCAGGGCCATATTTTCCTTGTTGTTGTGTATTGAGTCTATATGTTGTGCCTAGGTAGCTGAGAGCATTGGCGGCACAAATCCAAAGGTCCCGGGTTTGATTTCCATGTTCAGGTTGTCATTTTTCACCTGATTGAATTTTATTCAGCAAACAGGACTGATTCTTTGGATAGGTAACCATCACGCATCAGTTTGTGTTACACATTAATTAAAATTTTAAATTAATATTGACTGGATTCGATCCCAATCTCCACTAAATAAGAAGCCGCTCATTGTGGTGAGATGAAGTGCCTGGGTGTGGCTCTAGTGGGTGTGTATGTGGATGTGTCGAGGAACGTTAATTGGGTACTTGAAGCTACCGTGAGAGTCGAAAGCGAGAGGGAAACTGTGAGAGAGTGAGGCAAAGTGAAAGTGAAAGAGGTATGAAAACAACATGGAAAAAATGGAGGGCAAATAGGGGGGAGAAGGGGATAGATTTTTTTTAAAGATGCTCCTCACAATTCGTTAGAGGGAAGCTGTGCTGTCACGTCAGATAAATTAAATTAAATTCGACTGATGGCCTTAGTGGAAAATAGGCACATGGGGTGTGTTTTGAAGAAAAAATATTTTATTTTTAAAGTGCTAAATTGTTTCAATGACTGAACTTAAACACTTACAATGACACAAGTCTTTCTCTCTATTTTGCTAAGTGTGAGTGTTTTTTTTACCATAGACTATCAACCACTTATAAATAGTTTGTTTTATTGTGCTCCACGTCTTACTACCCATCCATCCTCACCACATATTTACACCAATGGGTTAAGGATGAGTAAGGTAGAATCGAGGGGAAACGTATTTAAATATAACACAACTTTAGTTCCCTCATCCAGGATTTGAACCCTGATCTACACATCGCTGGAATACCAGGACTATATGAGTTTGATGCCTTTGACCGAGTGATTACTGGTGTAAACCAGTTTTAATCCATAATTTAATTGTCTACTGAATCGATTTTATGAGACACTCTGTACAGTGTGTTAAAATAACTAATATGATTTCAATACACACGTAAATTTGTTGAATATTTATTTTATACCACGTCTTATAGCCCGTTTAAACTATCCACACTTAATCTATAGTGGGATAGGGATGAAGAAGGTATAATTCATAAGAAATATGGCCGTATTTACGTGGAGGGAGAGTGATAAACTATTTAGGAAATATTATTTTTAATACACTCAACCGGTACTCGATCCCTGACCTCCTCATGACCAGTAAATAGGACTAGACAGGCTTGATATAACAGTCCACGTGCAACTGCAGTTATATCATATTAATTAATTATATTATATAAGCTTAGCAGTTCCTTTCAAATGTGTTTTCATAATGGGTTATCCTAATATAACAAACTTAAAAATGTATAATCTTGAAGAGGGGTGGTGTGTGAGGGGGGATTGAGGGGAAGATTAGTAGAGTCCCTATTTTTACGGTTTTTATAAAAAAATATGATGGTGAAAATAGTAAGAATGTTGTTACAGTAGACACGTTTAGCTTAACTTTCTACATATGAACATATTTTTAAACAACAGTTTTTTTAAATATTTGTCAAGGGCATAATGGTTCTTGAACAGAGGCATATTAAATAAATATTCAAAAAATCTTGTTCAAATTTCACGATGCCCATGACCAATATGAAATAATTGTTCGTATTACTATACGTAGAAAAGTATTCTAAACGTATCTACTGAAACAAAATATTGTCCAAAAAAAGGTTTTTTTAGTATATAAACACTTGTTTACCTTAACTAGTGTCTGCTTCCCATTCATAAATTATGTTTTACTTAGAACCAAGGAATTTAGGAAAAATTCAACTTTAGGATGAAGAATTCTTCAAATTAAACTATAATTCAACTATAATTCCAAATTTTTAAATTCATTTAACCATTTTGTCATATTATTTTACCGATAAATTTGCTATTTTTTTAAAAGCAGTTGCGAGTTACGACTCAGGTGATTTTAGACGGAATATCGTCCCTTGTACCTCTTTTGCATAAAGGTAAGCTAGACTTGTTTGTTGTGTGTCGAGATGTGAACACAAGTGCTGTGTTAATTACAAGGTCGGGCCTCGTCCTGCATACCTCTCTCGGCGCTGCCAGTGTCAAACGAACCTTCCATCCACCCTCCACCGCTACGACTCCCCCATTCACCCACCGAATACACAAGAACATTGTGGGCAGGTATTGCAGAAACTGTGTTGTAGCTCACGACTCTGATCCGACAAGCCGAGGTTCGATCACGCCAAGTAACACTGGGTGTGTGCTTTTTCATACTTGGTCTAGGACAAATTCTGGTGCAGTCTGTTAAAATTCGCCCCCATCGTCTTGTTTCTTTAGGATAGTTAAAGCTGCTGTATAATGACACTGTAGTGTAAACATGGGACTAAAATATATGGCTTGGCTAAAATAAGGACATTACAAGAAAACGATTTAAATTCTTATCTTATACAGAGAAAATATTTTAATTATAAACATTTTCTGCCTTGAGATTGTAATGGATCTTGAAGTTTTATAAGCCTTCACGCTAAAATAAAAAAGTAAGTTTTACAATTTATGTCTGTTCCTCTGTATGTCTGTATTTCTGTACCTGGCACTACAGCCGAAACTGTTAGACATATTTCGTTCAAACTTGATACTTGATGTTATTATGCTCATACCTCGAGATAGAATCATTATTTTGTCTATACAGTGAAATCTCTCTTAACGGACATTCTGATTAACGGATTCCTCTTTAAAACAGACAGTTAAAATAGCGTTGCTATAATGGACTTTCTAAATAACAGATGCATATTTATACTGTAGCTATGATTTTTTTTAAGTCACAACCGATTTTTGAGGATTTGAAATTTTTCATAAATGGCCTTGTGATTTTGTTCAAAAGGAAAAAAAAGGGTTTACATGCTAAATAACACTATAAACTGGTTTTCTGAAGAATAAGAAATCCGGAGTATTTTGCTAGCTGAGTTTTATGTTGTTTTTTATATTTATTATGTCTTAACATTTATTTATTATTCAGGTAATAAATTGCAAAGGTTAGGATTAGTCATTAACAAAGAGTCTGATGTATCTTGTTTGAGTGTTCAATATTTTAGTAGTACGTATAGTATTTGTTAGTTATTCTAAGAAAGGTGGAATGAGGAGGAGAGGTTTTAGGAATTGTAAGCCCATCAGTGTATAGAAATAGTGGGAAAATCACAGAAAAAAATCACAACGGAAGAAACCTCTGTCAGTGCTCTAGGACAGAATTCGAATGGAATCAATTTTCCCGAATCAGAGTTGAGCATAATAATCTATCTTGGCAGCGCTAAGCCAACCCTACAGGATTGTCACTCGGAAATTATCTATTCGGTAGAGTAATACTGAATTGTTCTTGTAGTAAAGTAACACACGAAAATATCACATCGTAAAGTAACATTTTGAAATGTTTGGGGAATAAAATAATAGAGAATGCTCACGAAGTAAAATAACATAATTATATATTATTGCATTAAAGTAACAGTGCATTGTTTCCACAGCAAATAAACATGGTTTGATGTTTACGTAAAAAAAATTAATACAGGGAAATATTTACTCATTTATGTAAGACAATTAAACCTCTCGGAAGCAAAGTAACCAATGAAATGTCTACGCAGTGAAATATGTATTCAGTATAGTAGCACAGTGAAATTTATACACATTAAAGTGACACATTGAGATAAACTAAACGTAGATTTTGATCATGTAAATTTTATTTGGTGTAAAAAAATCTCAATTTATTTTTTCAAACACATAATCACTAAAACATGTAATTACAATAAATAAAATACAGTATATAAAATAAGATGCATCGTGATAAGTTAGTGAAAAATAGGAATTTAATGTAATAAATATAAGCTCATTTTTATATTGTAAATGATCTTTATATCCCTGTATCATGAATTCACCGTTAACGTATAGCATACTTTACTGATATACATTCTCGAAATTTTACATAAGCTCAGTATTCCTGTGATAGAAGCTTACTTAATGTAGTATTTTCAAAAACTTAACTTCTTTTTTAATTTGTTCCGTAGTCATTACAGTTTTATTTTTATTTTTAAATGCGAGTCCAACACAAAGCATTCGCTTCAAGCACACGCTCATTTTCCAAATTAGAGAGGAAGCAGGAAAGTAAAAATATATCTATAAAAACAGCGTACGGGGGTGTATTTTGTATGTTGGCAATTCCGCTGATGGCTAATATGAGAGTGGTATAGCGGGAAACAGCGCGCTCTCGTACTAGGAGGAGATTGTTAGGTTTCGGGAGGGGGGAGGGGGAGGAGGTGAGAGGGGGACAGAAGAGGAAGGAAAGTATTACATCAACGAACCAACAAGACCTTAACTATTGTAGGATTTTGGTAGGAAGGCCCGTCTGAAAGGCCTTTTTTTTCCCCTAGCAGAATAGGACTATCACTATATTATGATAAGAAAATAAGGCCTTCTAGAAAGTCCTTCTTACCTAACCTTTACTATAAGTACACTACTATGAGATTTTATTTATTTGCGGTATTTAATATGCACTTTCTGAACCAACTGATTATATCAGCAAATGATAATTTATATGAGAGCGAAGACCCCTACCAATTTTGGCGGTAGAGGTATCTTCATATACTTCGCAGGGCTCTTTTACATGCCACAATAATTGATATGGGACTGACAACTTTACTTTCCCTCCGAAGGAAGCTGTGCTACGGATGTTTATTGCTCAAGAAAAATCTGTCGACCCCTACTGGGTTTGAACCCACAAACATCGGGTACCTAGGTGAGCACCTTACACCAAGATCATCGAGGTCGACAATTATCGAATAATAGCGTTAAGAGAAAATGTACCCACATTTTCTTGAAGGTAGAGTAGGAAACTATTTAGGAAAACCACAGGGATTCAAGATCCAACCTCCTTACTACCTGGAAAATAGGGACTAGGAGAGATTCACTCTTGACCACCGTAACTATCTATCTATATTAAACTGTTGTTTTTGTAAGTGCGTTCAAATATAATACCACTATAACAGCTTAATATTAATTAAAGTACGGATGATAACGGTAGCTTATAGGAAACTAACCCTCATTAATTTGGGGAGACCATGGGAGATCTGAAGCGAAAATCTTTTTGGAAAACGTCTCGCAAAGCCCCCATTAGGGATTCTAATTCCATCCTGGTTTAAGGTGGGGGTATAGGGAAAGTGAGAAAATGTAAGTGTTTTTGCAGTTTTTATAGCAAACTTTTTTTTAGCCAAAGTAAATAAATTATTTCTCCAATAGTAGCATAGTTTAGTTGTCTTCACACGCTGATATTAACAGTAGTTGAATATCTGTCATGAGCATAGCGGCAATAAATGAACACCTTTTCAAATGAATAGAAAATTCCAGCACACCCTTGACAGAGATATTCAAGAACACTGTTGATATCACCATAATTATGAAGAAAATTAAACTTAAGGTTTCTACTGGAGAAATATTTTATTTCTTCTTACAAAAAATTTTTTGATATAAAAACTGTAAAAAACACTTATCCTTTCTTGCATTCCCTACATCCCCCACCTTAAGGCGGTGCGATGTAACGACTCGGATAGCACTGAGGCCTTTACGATTGGTCAATAACACAAATATCTTACCGGTGGTTGCATACTCTTAAAGTCATCACTCTCGCAACAGACTGGATTATTGATGCCGTAGATATAAAGGCTTGAATCCTGGTCAGATGTAATTGGTTTTTTTTACCTAAACGGTTTTCTACTCTTTTTCTTCCACTCAGATTCAGGCACATTTACTCAAAATTTTATTAATAGTACCGCGTCTTACTACCCATTCGGGTTATACGCACTTACTCTAATGTGTAATGGTAGTGTGATTGTGAGATGAAATGGAGGACCTACAGTTTAACGTGGGATCCGAACCACGGTGGAGGCCTGACATTCCTCACATTCACAAGTTGTGATTAATACACGTCTTATCAGAGGTTAAGGAAGGGTTTGGCAATCAGATAAATCTGTGCCGGGACCGAGGATGAACCCGGGACTCCAGTATAGAAGTCTGACACCTTACCCCTAGACCACCAGGTCACCCTTACTCAAAATTCAACTTTCCTCCTCCCAAGCCGAGTAGTGCCAATATACGAATAGCCTAAAATAGTTGTAAGGCAGGATGCACAAAACAAACTAAAGCTAAAAATATATATATATATATATATATATAACACAAGTCCCAACAAACTGTGCGGGCTGTATGGAAGCTTGCAAGCTCAGAGGTGACTATGAACTATGAAGCCAATTCTTGGATGAAGAGAGGTAGTTACGGCTATATTTACTATCTGTCTTGTGGCAAATATGAGAGAGGTTCTGTAAAGGCCCGTGGATATATCAAGGGGGTGAGGTGTATACTACGCCATTAAACGTATGTGACGCTGGAAATGCGTCGTGAAAATAGGAGAGAGTATTTGGAGAGCGTTAGCAGATACAGTGCATACTTTCTAGGGAATAAACTGGGTAAGCAAAGGGGCGTGCATAAACTGTGCAGTTTAATTTAACGGGCCATCAAAGCGCCAACTAATTATTTTAAATATTTCATAACATATTTGATTTTCTATAATAATAACACTAACAAAAATATCACAGGGAAATATTTGTATGGCGTCACTTAAAAGTAAAGGATTATAAAAACAGGTTTTTCACGCACCTGGAAAACAATGAGGAGCGAGAAAACACGGGTAGTTTCTAATACAAATAGTTTTTTGTTAATCTGGGACGTTCAAATGCAAGATTTATAATAGTATTTCTTTGTATATAACCAAGTGCAATGATTCAAACGTCATTTCTTACTCCTCCGGATCCCAGTTACCTTAAACATTGAGTTGCCTAATCACTGCCCACATTTACTTATCAAAATCAAATCTTTCTGTTCTGAACACCATATAGATTATAGATAATCTAACACTAGTCAATTCTACTAAAATTTTTTAAGTTAATTCTAAATTGTATGTAAACGTGAGATATCCTTTTGGAAAACACAAGCAATTTTTGCATTAAGAATACAGAAGCAACCCTATAAAAGCAGACAAAACATTTCACATTAAAAAAAATATCGAGACTAGAGTTTTCAGCCCCCCCCCTCCCACCTCTTCCCCCCATACTCCCACTCCTTGCGTCTCACTACCTGTTCAGGATGTACTAATGTAATTAAACTAATTTATTAGGGATGGGGAAGGAAGAATTTAGAGGAAGTGTAACCGGAGTTACGTGTGGGGGAGGGTGGAAGAGACTATTTGGGAAACACCATTCTCAGTAGATCCTTTAGGGATTTGGACTTTGATATTTCCATCAGTGGCCAACCAGACTAGATTATCTTGAGGAGGTTCCATAATTATGAGTTACATATCCTGTACTCATCACAATACATTGTTAGGATAGTCATGTATCTTAGATTAAGGTGAGCAGCGCGAATGGGGGAATCTAGAACCCTGTTCAGATGTACTGACTGACAAACCCAATGGGAAAAGACTATTGAGAAGACATAGACGCAGATGGGAAGATAACATTAGAATTGACCTGAAAGAGATAGTGTGTAATGAGGTGGACTGGACAGAACTAGCTCAAGATAGGGGCAGGATGTAATGATGTGGACTGGATAGAACTAGCTCAGGATAGGGACAGGGTGTAATGAAGTGAACTGGATAGAACTAACTCAAGATAGGGACAGGGTGTAATGAGGTGGATTGGATCGAACTAGCTCAGGATAGGGACAGGGTGTAATAAGGGGATTGGATAGAACTAGCTCAGGATAGGGACAGGGTGTAGTAAGGGGATTGGATAGAACTAGCTCAGGATAGGGACAGGGTGTAATAAGAGGGATTGGATCGAACTAGCTCAGGATAGGGACAGGGTGTAATGAGGTGAACTGGATAGAACTAACTCAAGATAGGGACAGGGTGTAATGAGGTGAACTGGATAGAACTAGTTCAATATAGGGATAAGTGACGTACTTTTGTAATTGCGGCAAAGAACTTTTGAGTTCTTAAGTAAGTTATTTAGCTTATAAAACAAAATGTTACAAAGTTTCTAAGCAAATAAGTAAAATTTTATTTAAAAAAGTTTTGGATGATATAATTATATTTATCCACGTAGCCTTATCACTGTGAAATATTTCGTTAGTTTTTATTATATTATTATTATTATTATTATTATTATTATTATTATTAGATTTGAAAACCAAGCTTACCTAATGAAGCGCGCTTTTAGTATTAGGTTTCAATCATTTGGACTGGATCAAAAGATGTCTTAGCAACTAAACACTTAAGTTTTTTACTTCCTTGTTTCAATATTTGTAGAGTTTATAAGTATAATTAATCATCACTACTATTTATAAGATAGATATATATATATATATAGTCTATATATAGGCCTATATGAACTATGTTAGCCCTACATGAACTTTCTGAAGCTATGTATTATTTCATGAAGCTATAAACAAACTTCCTAACTCTAGAACAGACTTAACACACAAACCCATACCGTGAAACCTTATTTTAGCAATTAATGTTTCTGCCACGCTTAGAATCGATTCCAGGACTTATATATATCAGTACACAGGCGTGGTAGGATATAAATGTCTCGTAGGTAAATGACTATTAGCTTCATATCCAACATCAATAACCATTGATAATAATTAGTTTGACTCATTATTTACTTTTCTTGTATATACCATGTTCATAGGTAGGAGAGTTTAATTCTTTAACTATCCTTGATGTTGAAAGTTAATCAAGGTGGGAATGTAGAGAACGGGAGTTAAGGGCAGTATTTTTCCATTTTTTATATAAAAACATTTTCCTAGTCAAAATAAATCAAATAATTCTCTAATAGAGCAATATTTTATTTATTTTGGCAAAAAAAAAAAGAGTTTTGCTATAAAAAATGCAAAAAAATCTACCTTTAACTCGCGTCCCCTACACGGCCGCCTTAAGTCTACGCTGCTCGATTATATATTCTGATACTTCTAGAAGGAAAATTCGATAGCAAATTAAATTACGTACAAATGCTTCGAGTTACACACTCCCTTTATTCAATCCGTAGTTCAAGCCTTAAAGTGACGGGTTGCCGCATTTGGCGAAATATCATATACCTGAAAGAAAACGATTACTAACATATATTAAAGTAAGATAATATTATACCTACAAGGGCCCCTAAAGATATGTGCGGTAGTGTTACTCGACACGGGACAGGGTGAGAGCCTCCCAAGGACCATTGACGATCAAGATATCGCTTATTCATACTTTGGGACGTTTGTGGGACACTTATGTCAGTTCCCTTAAGATGAAAGTGACAGGCTACTGGAAATACTCTGTGTAAGCTCTATTAGCAACTGAACAGACCCTTCTTTCTTTGTGTGTGCACCACATCCTACAACTCATCTGAGCTATCCTCGTTTAACTACACTGGTCGGATTAGGATAAGAAAGAGAAGGTTTAAAGTAAATGTGCCCGCACTTGCATTAAGACAGGTGGTGAACAATTTAAGAAAACACAACCTTATTATATCCTGATGGGGTTCGAGCCTCGACTAGACGAGCTTGACGCCTAGACCACGTGCCCACCGATGTGGTCTGTAACTGTTACAATTATACATATAGTATACAATTTATATATATATATATATATATATGTGTGTGTGTGTCTGTATGTAGGGTCTATTATGTATTTGCACATATTTTACTATGGTGCAAAATAGGTTGTAACATGTTTTATGACGATATGACAGATTCGTGCTCGTTGCCAGAGAAGAACTATAGCTTGGTATTGGAATTAAAACTTACGAGTAAATAAAGGCACATTTAAAAAATTATTTCTCTAGTTTCAGCCTCAACTTGAACCTGATGCATATTTGTTTGTTTCCACGCCAGCTAATGGGGAACCTACATACGCCTCCACTCTTGTGAATATTATCACTGGCTGCTCGATTACTCCTGTGTAATCAATTAGTGTGCACATTACCCCCTTACTACACCCCTTACCCTCCACTCTTCATTTGGACCGACGCCAGCACCTCACATAAAAGTCTTCAGCAATGCCCCCCCCTCTTCCTCGCCCCCCAAACACCCATTCAACCTTTTTTTTCCCCCTCGCACCTCCTTTCCATGAAAAACGTCGTCCCGACGGGTTTGAACGTATTCATACCCGGGGGTATAATTAATACCCGGCCCCTGTTTGGGGTATAGAATAGCGCGACACTTAAAAGGAATCGCTTCCAACTTGGCCATTTCTCAAAAGCTGATTATAATTAATTAGGCGTTCCTTTAATTAATCAAGGTAATGTGCGCCAAAGAGGAATGCCTCTCCCTTTCCACTCACCCTTCCTTTTAAACCCCCTACTCCTACTAACCTTCCTTAAAATATCGTGTAGGGTATTTTGTACGCCCGAATTTATTACTAACGTACCTCCTTTCTATACCTTTTTTTAATCTTATTTTTTCTCGTAAAAAAAATGAAAAATAGACTGCATATTGTATTGAAAATAATTAGTCTTCGTTCTATACGCTTGTATGGAAATTTAGGAAATCTTTTGAGCATGGTATTTCCCCTACTAAAAATGTTGAAGAAATTTCCTTTATTGTATTAATAACATACTTTAAAGTATTTTTGTGTGTATGTGTGGGGGGAGTGGGGGGGGGGATAGAACCGATAGATAAAAGGTTCGGGGAAAACAAAATATTAAGATTGTGTTTTATATCTTACGGTACATTAATTTATAGTTTGGTAAAACATGCGTTATTTAGCTTTTAGGAATGACAGTAAATAACTTTAAATTTAAATGATTCTAGTACTACTGTTCATTCAATTTTGTCATTCATTTGCTTACAAGCTAGGCTACAAAAGCTGCCCACTTTAGCAAAGAGATATAAAAATATCACACACTGACAAAACATTATCATACTTTGTAACAATTCGACAGTTTATTCAAAATACTTATTTTATTGCGTTCCTTATCCACCCAAATCTATGTGTTTCAATAATAAGACTTGACAGTTATTTTTAGACTTAGTTTCAGGTAAATGTATCATAAATGATTTCAATAGAAACGCTCTTTCTATTAAATTCAACTCGTGTGGTCACTCTTACAATATTTTATATTTCCAATAACGGGGAAGTTGGGGTTCAAATCCCTAGTGAATTAACTGAGGGTGGTGTTTTTTAGTTTGTTTTCCACTTTCCCTCCATGTGCATGCAGCTAAATTACCTTTAAATAATACCTTTGCCTTTAGTGTAAATATGCAAATAGCCCAGACGGTCAGTAAGTTGCAGAGGCTACAATAAAAATGTACATCAGGGTTAAGTATGTCAAAATGGTTAACATTATTTATATTTACATTATTTTCTCACTAACCCCTGTTACCACACTCACCCCCCACCCTTCCCCAACCACCCTCGCTTCTATTTATAAAGAACCAGGAGAATTTCAATTGAGTGTCAACCTCACTTTTAATCTAGGTCAGTTTTTGCACCAAGTTTGATATTACTACGCCACAGCATGTTCTAATCACAGCCGCAAAGTTTAAACAGAATGTAACTACTCGTTTTGGTTCTGCAATATTTTAATTTCTGGTTTTGACACTTGTAATCTTTCCCCTCATGCTTCAGGCCAAACTTTTGATTATTTCGTTTAGATTAAGCTCGCTAAATATGTTTAGTGTTTTGAGAAAATAACCACGAATAAAAATTCTCATGTCAACGTATTTTTCGCTTAGCTCTGTTATTTTGACATTGAAATTTGTTACTCACTTTGAATGAATATATTACATTATTGCTGTACGTTTAACGACTTGAGTAGGGTCTAGATGGGGAGATTGGGGTTCACATTCCGGTAGGATGCAAGAGGGTGTTTTTTCCTAAATAGTTTTCAACTATACCTTCACGAAGATGCGTGTACATTTCCTCTACAAGTCTACCTTCCTCACCCTTATTCAACTAGCGTAATTAATGTATGCGTATAGCTCGAACGGATATTAAGACGCGGGGGAAATAATCTGTTGTTTGAAAATTCTTTTCTATTTTGTAGTTATATTATTTTACGAAATACTATAAACATTTTATCCACCGGTGGTAAAACATGAATAAGCCAGTCAGCCATGTTGGTGGTACCACCGCGCATACCGGTCCGCGCTTCACAAACACCCCCACATACCGCTAGGTCCAGAACAGTGGCGCCTCAAATTCAATGCACAGACACATTCTCTAGTTGGAAAAAGCTATGGAAGCTTTTGATCGGGCTTCTCTTCCACCATCCTCCTCCCACCCGCCCTCCCTTAAAACATCCTTCATTTCTATTTTTGTTTGTTTTTCCTCTCTCTTCTTCACTGATCAAAATAATATAAATAAAACATTTTTCTCTCTCATTCTTCTCGGTCAATAATTGTTTATGAAAGTTTTTTTTTTCTGATCGTACATTACGCGTCCAAGTTATAACATTGAGTTTTGTAGTGACTGCGGTTTAGCCCTCCCTCACGACGATGCATAGACGATGATGGGGGCGGTTTTGTGGTTAGGGGAAAGGGGTTAGCGTTGGGGTAAAACGGGTGGAGGGGTAGGTCTGTGCTCTTGTCTGGGAGCTTTCAATGCCGCCCGTGATTATATTGAGGAGATAGTATTGAAGGAGTGTAAGAATGAAGTTTGAAGGGACAACTGAAAGTCTGGATGGGAGGGAAAGAGAGAGGAAGATGGTTTGTATGGATGAATCGTGAGAACGAAAGAGGGAAAAAGGGGGGAGGGGGTGAACGGGAGAGGAAGGGAATATATAGAATCCCGCGCTCCTCCCGTGCTTTTATACCCCTGCCAGCCTTTTGTACTTGACGCACACAAAAATGTTGAAGATATAACCCATTACTGTGCTCTAAGAGCAGAGAAACGTATATAGAGGGCCGGCGTCGGGCGCCGTCGGTTCAGTTAAACCTTGCTGAGGGTCCCCGGCACACATGGAGACCTGGGGCTCCTTAGTTGTGCTCATGGAAAGTCTTTGGATTGGTTGTTTTGAGGGGTTTAAAAAACTCCAATCGGGTTTTCGTGTGTGTACAGAAATGGCGTTGACTCGATAGAAGTGCTTTGAAGGGGTTCACCTTGCACTTTTCATGTTAATCTGTTAATGGGGCAGGTCAAGTTGGCACTATCGAGAGTCAAAGGAGGGACTGTTGTGCTATAGATAGGAGCGATATGGTGTCGTCTGAATGTTACATCGTGTGGCGTGCCAATTTATTAATTTTTATGTTGATTTTCAGATTTTATATTATGTTGTAGCCTTGTGTGTTTTTCTAAAGTCTAAAACAAGACATTAAGCCTAGTTCACGTATCTTATGTTCGTGACTTTGCGATTATGTTGATTCTGAGTCATGTAGTCTCAAGTAATTTCATCCATAAAAATGACAAAACTTTTCAACAAGGTGGGAGCTTTGTGCGTTTTTTCAGTTGTACATCAGCGCCCTCTTTGAAGTGGTAAAAAACTATTCGATCAGCTTGACTAGCGCTTCGTAGCGGCTCAATTGTACATCACAGTTATTGATTTTGTTCGCTTGTACCTGTATGTTCCATAAAATGACGTTTGATATTAAAACTTTAAATTCACTAAATTAATAAGCGTTGTAATAATCCTAACAAACACAAGACTTTATTTTGATCCCCTAAACTAATTAGAAATGACAGAATAATTAATATTGTTTGAAACAAAAAAACTTATATCGAGTTGAGGATTAGCTCCTGTATTTAAACTGTCAATACATGCTATTAATCATTACAAATGTTTTTCATAAAAAGTGATACTAACATAAAAAATTTAAATTAAGGTTTGACCTCTTTCACTGGAACTAATGAAAATTGTGAAACTTTGGTTTCTTTATTTTATCAAATAAATTAAATTATTCTGTTAGTTGGTTTTGATATGACAAGATCAAGACTTTAATCAGCCAGAATAATCTAGATCAGTAATTATTTCTATAGACGCTTAACGCCATACATAGTGAATGTTAAGGCTCTGAATCTCAGCGTTTTCTACCATGGTCAAGGCCTTACGTCTACTATTACCGCACAATGCGAGTCACAAAAAGTGCAGTAGGTCTTAAATCTAAAGGCCTGTCAATTATTTTTCTGACTGGGTCTGTACCTCAAACCTTGCGTCAGTGGAATCTTGTGTGTTCAGTGTTTGAGGCGCCAGGAGGTGTAGTGTTTCCTACTTAACAACACAAAGCACAAAAGCGCTAGACAAGGCACATTCAGATATTAAACATCTTTGAACTTCCCCCACCACTCCTTTAACGCTCCTACTACCCCTCTATCTTTATCCCTTACTTGCATTCCCAGGTCCCACATTCAATGGTTGCCCAATTCAAAAGCCCTGGTCAAATTTCCCTCCCTTCTCCTAACCCCTCTCTTCCCCTTCACCATACCTTCTGTACCCTATTTTATCCACTTACCGTGCGTGGCAATTTACCCGTCAAATCATTTTGAGAAGTTCGTTGAGAGCGAGTTTCATTGACTGACAACAAAATTTACCTTGATTGGTGAATTCGTCCCTTTTTTTATAGCCGTTTCTTTTTCTCGGCACAAGTAAACAGAATTTTTAGTCGGAATCTTTTTATGAAGCATCAATGTATTGATGAGGTGTTATTCTTCAAACATAGATGGTCAACGTTGATAAGCGTTCAACGCGCTGCCATTGAAGGCCATCTAGGAATGGGAAACATCTTCTATAGATTTTTAAACATAGCTTGTCTTCAGAAAGACCTAGCTTGTTACTCTCCAAACTTCTCGTAATAATTTAGGGTTATATATGTTTACTGAGTTAGGGTGTTAAAGTTTTATTTTCTTTTTATTATTGTGGCCAACACAAGTGGACCTTGATCTCTTCTTACCTAGTTTGTTGGTATTTGAGAGGTCGGGGCTCGAGACCCAATTGGGTGCAGTTAGATTTTTTTTTCCCTGAAAGTTTTCCCAGTCTCCCTCCACACAAATGTGAGTTCACTCTTTCTAAATTTTATCCTACCCAGACGGATAAATATTACGTGTGGAACCAAAAAAATCAAATTAAATTATCCTGAAACCTCAACTTGAAGCGCCACTGATCAACGTTCCAGTCATGTCCGTAAACTACGCCCTTTGTTTGTTATCCTTGAGGGGAAAATTCTAATGGCTGGAAACATACTATAGAAACATACTATAGAAATATATGCAGACGACTTACAGACTAGCTAAGTCTATAATCTAGAACAGCAACACCCCACTCTTACCATCCGGCTAAAACTTGTTTGGTTTACACGCATCTATCAATTACATAAATTGTATAAATGAAAAAGGTGGAATTTGAGAGGAAAAATATCCGTATTTTCGTGAGGGAGATTGGGAAATAATTTAGGAAAAAATACGACTTCTAAATATTTGTAGGTACCACAGGGTGTGAAACCAAGGTCTCTTATGCCTGTTTCCTGCCTCATCATTGCCCAATTGATGTAATTAAATGTTGATAACCCGGATGGATTTAAAATTTAAAAAAACTGTAGGTGTTTGCCTGGTCCATTAAATTATCAGAGATAGGCCTACCTAATTTTTTGTGTGTGGCTTTTCCGATAGTCGAGACCAGGCTCTTTAGCTCAGCAGGTAAACGCACTAATGTCCATACTATTGGTGTCAGCCTCATTGAATTAATTAATTCATTAAAAAATAATTTATTTCATTATCCATTCATCCACATAAGCTAATTAGTTAATTTAGAAAATTATCTTTTCCGCTTATGTTTGTCTCCAAACAAGTGAATTCAATTTTTGAATTGAAAAAAACAAAACAAAAAAACTTCTAAAAAGTGTCTCTTCGGCTTTTCTTATGGGATCGATAAAATCGATAGTTAATTATTTTGAAATACAGTGAGACTGAATAATGGCTTTCGAGCGGACAACTTTGTGCCGAGAAAGCAGTCGAGGTTGACAATCGCACAATTTACTGTAATTGGTTCATGTTTTCAACAACTAATGGAAATGGTGTGGACTTTTAGCCCCAGAAAGAGGGGATGAGATAATTCATTAAGGTGGGGTGCTAGTGAGCACCAGTTTAGTGCATTAATTTTGCAGTTTTTATAGCATAAACATTTTTTGGCCAAAATAAATCAAATATTTCTTCTATAGAAACATAGAGTTTAGCTTTCTGCACATGCTAATCTCAAGAGTTCTTGAATATCTCTCATGAGCAAAGCGGTATTTGGTGACAAACTTTTTAAATGCAGAGAAAAAGTTGTCACTAAATTCCAGGACACCCTTGACAGATATTAAAGAACTGTTGAGATGAGCATGTGTGGAAAACTAAACTCTATGATTCTATAGAAGAAATATTTTATTTATTTTGGCCAAATAAATGTTTATGCTATAAAACTTCGAAAATACTGCCCTAAACTCACGCTCACTAGCACCCCATCTTAAGCAGTGAATTTATGACATACGCTTTGGATTCCCTCAAGATTGATTATTTATAAACTAGCACTATTATTAAAAAAAATTTTTTATAACCTACGTCAGCAGGCACGTTGAAAATCTCGTCACACTCGTCTAGTAAGTTATGTTTTGTTTGTGATGGGGAGGCCAGAGTTTGAATCTCAGCCAGGTTTCATTAATACATTACTGTGAAAGGGGAAGACTAAAATGTAATTAAATATACACATTTTTACCATTCTGAAAGTCGAACTCGGGATCCTCCGCTTAGCACAGTCCAATTTTTATAGAACGAACCTTATATGACAACTAGAAATATCTATAGTTCTAATTTCACGTATTAATATGTCGTATCTTGGGATCTACAGCTGTTATTCTATTTTCAATAACTATTAAATAACACTGATAATATAAGATTAAAATAGCCAACGCTATTATTTCTGCTTTTTGTGAGGATTACTCCATTTAGATATCATATTCTGAAAATTGAAAAATGACACCTGGACACGGGAATCGAACCCGGGTTCATAGAAAAAAAAATTTAATGTTAAACTCAAATAAATGGTACGGCACACCGCACAGACTTTCTCTCTCTTTCTATAAACTCGTAAGATTTCTGAACGGAATAATGTACATTGTATCATCACCACTCCACATAAGAACACGCATAAAATAATATACAATGATATATAATCAATGAGAAAAGAGGCGCATCTTTGTCCACCTAAGA
>CABFWB010000642.1:105762-124503 GCA_902151455.1 Timema bartmani | reverse complement strand
ACAGACAGACAGACAGACAGACAGACGGAAATTCAAAAACAACTTTTTCGGATTCAGGAAGTCATGAAACGTCAAAATTCATCAAAATCTCGAGTTCGATTTTTTTGACGATCACCATACTTTCTCTACCTGTAAGATAGAGAGAAAGTAAAAATATGTTTTTATTTTATGAAAGACCCGTTCTATAAAAATTTGACTGTAGACAAACGTGACACTAATTGAGACGAAGAATAAGGGCCTATTTCATAGTCAGACTTAGCACACCCAAATTGCGAGTCAATACCAAATACAAGACGTCACCAACCTAAACTCGAATGGAATGGGTCAGTTTCATATGAAAAACTGGCCCATTCAATTTTGATCTAAGTAAATGACGTCTTCTATTTAGTATTGACTCGCAATTTAGGCGTTCTAAGTCTGACTATGAAACTGGCCCTAAAAATCTAAATTTAATTTTACTGTTCTCAATTATTATATTCCCCTTCCTCTCTTATTAATAACTTTCTACACAATTACCATACAGTACTTTATAACAACATACATTTCAATGTAAGCGGGCCATTTATTCAACTAGGCCTATTCCAAGAAGTCTCCACTTTCCCTTGACCCGTCTATACGTCTCACCCCTGATTTGATAGCAGGCTGTAGTTGAATGCTGGTTGTTAATCAGTCCGTGGACCCAAGTTGTGGTGCTGACTGCTGCTCTGATCGAATGGGGAAGCGGGGAGAACATTTGACTACCAGATGAAGCGACACTAAACACCGCGCGTGTGACACGTGGGATGGGGGACACGCCCCTTCAATCACGGCACACATCAACACCCCTCTTTCCGTCCCCTTCCCCTTGGGAGATGAGGAGCTAAGCCCTTTGGGGCCTCCAGGGTGTCGACGTTGCACCATCAAGGAGGGTAAAGAACGCAAACTCAGGACAAGTCAAACTCATTCAATCACTTTTTGTTTTATGTTTCCTCCCCTGAGTGGATATTCAAAGCCTATTTATATCCGCTTATGTAGCAAATAAATATACTAATCATATAAACTTTACATTTATTTGTATATATTCATTCACAGTCAGTGGCGTGCCGTAGATTGTTGTCAGGGTAAGTAAAGTTGGTTTAAACTGTACTTGGGAATGTTTTAAACACCAATTAGAACAATCACCGGTGAAGAATTAATGGGAATACATTCCAATTTGAGTTGTGAAGGTGTGTAGAGCAGATCCTATGTATAATTGGTCAAATGGGGAGCGAGTGGGCGAGAACAGCTCACAGAAACAGTTTTATCAAGCTGCGATTACTCTATTAACACTTTATCACGTGACATTGTTAACAGTAGCTTTGACCTTTTTCTGTCAGTTAAAAAGTTTCTAATAACACGAGCTTTATCGATCTGACTTAAATATAAATATTTTATTGTCACTTTTGACAGTTAGATCATTTGACTTAAGTTTTTCTAAATGGCAAAACTTATTTGTGAGGTGAAGGCATACATAACGGTGTTCACTACTAGTTTAACAGTCGGGAGATACCAATGTTAACATCAACCGGCTGTAGAAACATTATGTTACAAAACAGAATTTGGCTGTAGGTCCATATCTAGATGCCGCACTGCAAGGATTGTGTACAGTTTATGATCTAATTCATGATGATTGTCATTACAGTTTTTTTGATAAGGACATTGCTAAGCAATTCTCCTTAAGGTGGTAAAGAAGGGAATGCAAGCTATAAGTTTCATATTTTTCTGTTTGTTTTAGCAAAAGAGGCCAAACTTTTTTTTTTTCTAAAATAATTTAAATACAGCTTCAGTAGTTTTATTTAATACATATAAATTTAACGGTTATTTTATTTTTGTGTGTTCACAGTGATATTTGAACATAACTTTTAAAATGAAGATTCTGTCCAAATAATTACGCGATACCATGCCACATATTCAAGAACTGTTGATATTACTTAAAATAGACAATTAAACCAAGCGCATCTACTGAAGAAATATTTTATTTATTTTGGCAGAGAAAAAGAAGTTTTTCTGTCGTAAACCTGTAAAAATATATACCTTAAAACAGCGTTCCCTTTCACATCATCTTAATTGTAAACTATCGTTGGACAAATGACGCAGAGTACTGAAGATGAATTGTCTGTTTGGAATAGCTCCGATAGACCAAATAATATTGTGCGATTTCCAGACAATAGACCTTGAGGACATTCTCTGGTCTCTGATTATTAAAGGTCCAGAATTTTAAATATTTTGATAAAATATATATAAATTAAATCAATACAGTAACAGAAATCAATCAATGAAGAAATAAATTTTAGATATAGACACTAAACAATAAAAATTTATAAGTCTAAGCTATGTAAATCTTATTATTTCTTATAAAATACAATATATTACATACAATATGCTTATGATAATTGAAAATTTCACATGTTTTTTCTTGTATAAAAATATTTAAAAAAATAAATAAAAGGTATACTATTGTAAAGAAGATAACATGAATCTATGTACACGCACAAACATGGATAGTAATTATCATTATAATTAATTCGTGTATTAATGCTGATACGGACTTTTATAATTATTTATTTCCCTCTGTCACGACTTTGCTTAGCTTACCACCAAAGTTTTATTAAAATTTGGAGTAGCCGTTTATACTTAACAAGATAGTACGTATCGTTTCTTATTATAATTTTTATAAATAGTTTCTTAGGTTATTTAACCTGCCCTTTATGAACCGACTGATCATATCAGCACATGAGAATTTCTACGAGCGAGAGAGAAAGGGCTGTACCAATTTTTCCTGAAAAGGTGTTTTTATATACCTTCCAGGGTTCTTTTACATGCCACAATTGACATGGGACTAACGAATTTACTTTCCCTTTGAAAGAAGATTTGCTACGGATTTTTATTGCATACGAAAAACCCGTCAGCTCTGTCTAGGTTTGAACCCATGAACATCGGGTCCTGAGGCGAGCACTTTGCCCCTAGTCTGGCCTGGAAGACTTATAAATAGCTGAAAGGGTTACATAGGTTAAGTCATATATACCTAAAAGGGATTCACATTTGATGATATTTCTATGTGCATTGAAGCATCTAGTTTCTAAACACTAATGATAATAATCAATAATAAATAACTTTATATATATATATATATATTTATTTATTTATTACGATATCGGCACATAATATACTAACTCTATAAAGTTATACACTTTTTGGTTAAACTGACGATTTAATGAAGGGAAGTTCAATTCTGTCCGGGATTTGTCGGCCTTCGAGCGATAGGAACTGTGGGCATCTGCGCCCCCATCTTCCGCCAAGCTGTGCTCACCACCTCCCGATCTACTATCACCTCGAATTATGTTACCCGCACGACACCATCACATTCGCTCGCTAGACTTGGGTGAACAAACGTTGTGTTTAATATGACCGATATAAAGTAAGGCACGAGTAGCAAGACACTGAAATAAATGCTAGGAATAGGAACTAATGCGCATAGTGAGATAATGCGATTCTATCAATTAAATTAGAGTTATAAATTTTTCTCGCTGCCCAACGACTGGAAAAACTGGTCGCTGAGCGAAGGGACCCTGGGTTTGATATTTGGTGGTAAATAAATGAATGCATTTTTTGTTTGTGTTTGTTTATTTTTATTGGAATATAGTTCTCAGCTTTAACTCAAGTTTATTTCACTACACTAGATTAAGATTAATTATTAGTCGTGAGCTAAAATAATATTATATTCAAATTTGTATGTTAAATTTAGAATGTACCATTAGTTGTTTTTTTGTGTGTGGACAGTGTCTTAGTACCCATAAGGGATATCCGTTGTATGAGCTATAAATGCATAATTTAGATTAGAGAAGATACACCCAAATTTGCACTAAGAAAATGTAGAAAAACTTTTAGAAAAAAACATCTTTAGTACACGCGTCCAGGATTCAAAACCCAACCTTCCCTTCACCGTAAAACCAGGATACATGAAGTTAGTTTGGTGTAGATGAACACGAAATAAATGGTTAAATACAATCAAATATGTATTTCTCTGATTCATCCTATTTAGTCGTCAACCATTTCAACATAATTATTAAAAAAACCAAAGTAAACACACAAAAATACTTATTTCAAATGACACTGGGAAAAGATGCGCTTAGCTATTTATTTAAAGGTTTATTGGTAGTGAGACTCTAAGCTATATAGATTAGGTGGGTATTATGAGGACTACTCAAAAAATTATGTAGAGAGGATGTGGAAACCATCTTCAACGCATCCAGTCGGAATTTAAATCCCTACCTGCCCGATTTGGTGGATGAGGATAGGTATGAACTAACTGTCAGTCTCGTATGGTTTGGTTTGTCAATAATGAGAATGTAAAGCGTTTGAATCCCGGCTGGGAACATTGAAGGTGATTTTTCTTGAATGGTTTTCCACCCTCAACCCACGAAATTTCGAGCATATACTCTCCAAAGTTTCGCCTTGTTCATTCTTATCCTATAAATGTTATTAAATGCAGATAATGTGAACGGTTATTAAGACGTGGGGAAAAACAAACACAACCTACCTTCCTGCAATTGGTGACTGAGTGAAATAAGAATCTAATGTCTTGAACTGCGCAGCCACTACTGCATGTACGATTTTAATTAAGTCACTTAATTATTGCATGTCTAATATGACAGGAAACCTGTTTACGATAGAACAAAAACTAGTAAAATGTTCGAAAATAAGTCACGAAGCTAAATCAGCCTACATTATTTCTAAGGAAACATGATGTAAAAATCAAATAGGATATTATGTATCTTTCACCATAAAATAATTAGTGATACGACACAATCGCACACAATTTTTCATCTAGGCCTTACAATCACTTTTCTTTTCCAAAAAACAAGCAAAACATTCATAAGTAAATCTCCCTTAAATGACGTTTTCTTTAATAAACATTGCATAGTATCATTTATCATGTAAAAATCTCCCAAACATACAATTAAACAACATCTTCGAAACAATTAAAAAAAAAAGTAGAATTTAAAATTTATTACTATTATTATTATTATTATTATTATTATTATTATTATTATTATTATTATTATTATTATTATTATTATTATTATATGGAGGACCTACAGTTTAAAGTGGGATCCGAACCACGGTGGAGGCCTGACATTCCACACATTCACAAGTTGTGATTAATTCACATCTTGTCAGAGTTGAAGGAAGGGTTTGGCAATCAGATAAATCTGTGCCGGGATACAGGATTGAACCCTGGACCCCCAACACAGAAGTCTGACACCTTACCTGTAGGCTGCCAGGTCGCCCCCCAAAAAAAACTACTTAAACTTCTCCCAATTTTAAAGCTAGAACTAAAATCACAATTTTCCCTCGATGCATGACTATATAAAGTATAAATACAACGTATGAAAGTGGTTTCGGCTCTCACCCCCAGATATTGACAGACGTAGCTGTTAAACATTATAATTTTCTACTATTATTTTGGGGGATCACATTCAACGCTAAGATCCATCATAACCTTGAAGTGTAAAATTTCATCGATTACAATACTCCTCATAAAAAAGCATAAAACTAACATTAATAAATTAATGCTTGGGTCGCTTTCTATTCATGACAAATTTGAAATGGATGTTTGGGTTTATGCCCAGACCCGCCACTCACTATACCACAATGTGTTCTTTTTAACCTCCTTCCAGGAAAATGTTGATTAACTTCTTTATCACTTAACCTACTTCGGTGGTCGCATGGTCCAAGGCGTCAATCTCGCGTTAGATTAGACTGCCGATGACAGTGAGATCTGGGTCCGAATCCCGGTCAGGTATACTAAGGGTGATTTTTTCCAAAATGGTTTTCCACTCTCCTTCCAAACAAATGTGGCTACACTTCCTCTACATTCAAACTTGTTCATCCATAGCTCATTAGCATAATTACTACATATACGTACACCCTGAAAAGGTAGAAAGATGCGGTTTTTAAGGTTTATCACTTAGATATCTAACTATCTCCATATAATATTGCGACACGCACCAGGGTGCATGTGTACAAAGGCATCAGTATCGTCTAAATTGGTTTGCTGGTAACGTAAATGTCTGGGCTCAATCCCCTGTAGGGAAAAATAGGCTTTCCCCAACACTTTCCTTAAAATTAATTTTCTTTTTGCTGCATCCTTAGTTAGTAATTAATAGCACAACTCCACGGCTCAGTTGGTGGTGCGTTCTTATTCTCAGCATAGTTGAGAAAATATTATGTGCTGATATAAGCAATCTTTTTTTTTTGTTAGCACCGAGTCTTATTATCTGTTCAGGCTATACGCAAATGTACTAATTACGCTGATAATCTAGAGATGAGAGAGGCTGAATATAGATTAAATTTACCGGCATTTGTGTGGAGAGAGAGTGGAAAACCATTTTGAAAAAATCCATCCTTGGTACACCCGATAGATCGAGCCACGATCTCCCTATCATCTGAAGTATAGTCTATTTTAATGATGGGTGACCTGGCGGTCTAGGGGTAAAATGTCGGACTTCTGTGCTGGGGGTCCGAGGTTCAATTCCCGGCCCCGGCACAAATTTATCTGATTGTCAAACCCTTCCTTCACCTCTGACAAGACGTGTATTAATCATCAACTTGTGAATGTGTGGAATGCCAGGCCTCCACCGTGGTTCGGATACCACGTTAAACTGTAGGTCCTCCATTTCATCTCTAAATCACCCCACCATTACACATTAGCGTAAGTGCCTACAACCCGAACGGGTAGTAAGACACGGTGCTAATAATAATATTTCAATAAGTCAATTAAATGCTACAAAATAGAAATAAATAAAATGTTTTTTTAAAGTGGTGGTAGTATGCGTAGTGCGAAGGCAATTGAGGTACAAGTGCTGTTAGAATCTCAAGTTATGTCCTAGGCACTAATAGAGTGAGAATATAATTTTTTTAATGTTTTGAATATGATGATAAAAAAAATCTTGCAGTTGTTACGTTACTCTCCCAAATTGGTTGTTCTCGTCTTCTATTGAGCAAGTTATTGGCAGCCTTCTTACAACCCTGCAGAGAAGACTAACCCCACCTTACATCCTACACATATCTAATATATTCTACTACGTTACAAGCTTGATGTGGCTGACTTGATTCATGCGCGCGGCGCCCCTACAAGAGAAGATGAGCGTAATTTTCGTCACGTCGCCGCTACCGACGACGACGCCTCGTATGGCTGCCAACGCTCGACGACGCCCTACTACAGCGGGGAGAAAATTGATCCGAGACGACGCTACATCCTCCCCCGTTCCTCTTCCTCCTTCTGAAGTCGTATAGACACACCTAGCTACATCTAATATCCTCACACTGGTTGTAAGAGAGGGGGAAGAGAATATTTTATAGCCTACAGCCCCTCGAGTGTGAAGAGTACTGTAGTTTGGTGAAGTTTAAATGACGTCACCATGGTGTGTTTCACAATGTTCTGAGATGAGTTTGGCAGTTGTGAATAGTTAATAATCTTGTTAACTCTTCTCTTGCTTGTAGAGGAACATGTTATAATAAGGTAGTATTATACTGTGGTATTGTACAGTGATGTGGGAAAATCTAGGGCCAGGGCTGGTGAACCTATGGCACGCGAGAAGGTTTTCTAGCCGCAAGATATTCACTGCTAAATAAAGTATTTCCCTCCTCCCACGCCCCCTCTGTTTCTACGATAGCAACAAGAAAATGAAATAATTATCTTAATTCCCCCTCTAGCTGGTTGAATCAAGTACCATGCTTTATACCCGTGCCAAGCAGCCTCAACGTATGATTACTGCTTACGCCCGGTTTTTTCGTCTATGGTTCACTTGGTGAAAAGATCGCGTGAGATAGCTGTTCCCGGAAAAATGTGGAGTGCAACAGAAAATAATTCCGTAGATACCAAATAAGTACGTTTTGAGTTTACTGGCACTAAACAAACAAGCATGCAGTCACACAAACATTATAAAAATAGATTATTTGGTCTTATGGTTAATGCTACCTAGAAAAAATAGAAACTCTACAAAAATGTTTGTAAGAAGTGCCTATTAAATAACTGAAATCCCATACCCTTTAGAATTATTGAAATTTGGTCACTGGTGCTGTGATTGAAGTGTACCTCCCTTGGAATAGTAGCAGCTTACATAGTGTGAGAGGGCTAGTGGCTTTATTATTGGATAATTTATTCATTGGATTCAGCTCGTCCTTACGCATTGATTGTTCTAACTTTAATTAAATTTGGTCTTCTTTCACTAGAAATCACCTAGTTATAGTGTTAGGAATTCCTGGCTGCAGATCCAGAGGTCCTGGGCTCATTACCCGGCGCTTACCAATTTTCTGTGAAGCAGTGGTTACTGGAATGGAGTCAACTCAGCCTCGTGGTGACAATTGAGAAGCTATTTGAACGAAAAACTATCATCTCCGGTCTAGAGAACTGAGATTAATGAACGGAGGGTTCGTTGTGCTGACCACGGGACACCCTCTATCCCTGGATGTTGGCACGATCTTTGCCAACAAGCGGCGGCTGCTTTGTCAGTATAGCTCGATTATGGGTTGATGCCATGAAGTTTTTTCTATCTTTCATCAGACCTAGTTTTATATTTGTTTGTATATTTTGAGGCAAATGTCTTGTGTCGACACTAATACTAAAACTAACTTACATAGTAAGAACCCGCGACTGTGGGCACGCGGACTAAATATCAAATTCGTCTGGTTTGCTTTACTAGTAAGTGGGAGGTAGGGGTTCGACTACAGGCCAGGCGTACCGAGTTTTTTCGTCTCTCATCTGTTTCTCACTATCCCTCTACGAAAATTTGGGTACCATTACTTTAAAATCTACATTTCTCATATTTACTCAATGATTGTAATTCACATGTGGATAGCCAGGAATAAAGGTAATAAATTGTGCAAACATAAGGGTCAGTCCCTCTACAGTAGGCCGTGCTAGCTCGTTTCTTCTAGGCTGAGTGATAGTGCGTACCGAGAGATGTTATTATTTCCTCGCGCAGGTTGTAAATAGAGAAGACCATCTTGGCTTCGTACTCTTTATCTTTTGTAACATTTCTAGCTAGCGGTCATGAGCCCATACGTCATATTCCCAGCAATGACAGGTGACGGCAACGTCTTGTTACGCTTGTCACTTGTCTGTCTGGCCTCCAAGAATCTTGTTGCGCGGAGCGGCCATGTTTTATTCATGCTGACGCTTGCGAGAGCCCAGTGCTCAGCGTCACGACGTGAATAAGTTGCTGCTTGCTAAGAGCCTCGCTTCCCCAAGTTAAAAAAAAACGTTATTTAACGTGCGCTTTCTGTACATAATTATATTAACAAATGCCTTACAAACTAACTTTATTCTAGAACAGACGAAACACCACCCAGTTGCCCAATCGTTAATTCCTCACTATGAAAGGTAAAGCTCAAATCTCACCAGGAGTACATTTTTTTAAATCAGACTGGTAATAGAACACGGTCCCCCTAGCTCAGTATGCAACCGATTGGGCTGGTTTCATAGTCAGTTTAGGTAAAGATTACTTTGTTAAAGGATGGAAGGAGATGCGAAAAAAGACAGTGTTTTTGCAGTTTTTATGGCAAAACTTTTTTTTGCCAAAATAAATAAAATATTGCTCCAGTGCAATCATATAATTTAATTTTCTTTACATGTTGACCTCAACTTTTTTTTAAATAACTGTCACGTGTGTTCTGTAATTTAATGAAAACTTGTTCTCTTTGTTTAAAAAGTGTGTTAGATAATGCCACCATGCGCATTACAGATATTCAGGAACTGTTGATATCAACATGGGGAAAAAATTAAATTATATGTCTGTACTGGAGCAATATTTTATTTATTTTGGCCAAAAAAAGTTTTGCCATAAAAACTGCAAAAACACTGGCCTCTTCTCGCGCCTCCTTCCATCCCACACTAATGAATTGCATTTGTTTTGCACTCAGTTTGGTAACATGATGAATTTTGTCTCACATATTTAATATATTTTAATTTACTAGTTATTGTGGCTGTTTTGTGATTGCCATAGTTAGTACAGCGAGGAAATATCAAAAAATGGGTGGCCGGATGTTTTGGTGCTGTTAACCGTGCGATGAACATGTCAAACTATTAGTATATAACAAAATACATTAATTGCTTTATTCGGGGATCAACTTGGGCTTCATAACCTGCAGCACAACCACGGTAAGAGATTTGGTTGAAGCTGGATACCCTCCTCTCCTCCAAGACCACACATTGTTTCAATCAAAACTTTAATTATAATAACTTAAATACATTTAACACGACCTGTCTAAAGTCTATTCTAAATTTGACCACCAGACTTAACACTTTCTATTAAAATTTATACCGCTAAATACATTAAAAGTGCAATTAATTATTATTATTATTATTAGCACCGTGTCTTACTACCCGTTCGGTTCTATACGCACTTACGCTAAAGTGTAATGGTAGGGTGATTGTGAGATGAAATTGAGGACCTACAGTTTAACGTGGAATCCGAACCACGGTGGAGGCCTGGCATTCCTCACATTCACAAGTTGTGATTAATATACGTCTTGTCAGAGGTGAAGGAAAGGTTTGGCAATCAGATAAATCTGTGCTGGGACCGAGGATTAAACCCCTGACCTCCAGCACAGAAGTCTTACACCTTACCCCTAGACCACCAGGTCACCGGTGCCACTAAAACTCCCAATCGGAAAAAAAAAATTTACATAAATAATAGCTTCGATATAATTCATATCCTCCCTTCAAAAGAACATTTGTGAAAACGCCACTGTTCTTAACTTATAGGATCTATTTGACTATTCTGAATGCCAAACCCTTCTTTCACCTCTGACAAGATGTGTATTAATAACAACTTGTGAATTTGTGGAATGCCATGCCTCCACCGTGGTTCGGATCCCACGTTAAACTGTAGGTCCTCCATTTCATCTCACAATCACCCTACCATTGCACATTAGCGTAAGTGCGTATAACCCGAATGGGTAGTAAGACGCGGTGCTAATAGTAGTATTAGACTATTCGCGTGTCCAATCCTGCTATGAGTGGCGGTTTCATAAAAGAGCTTTAGGAGGGATGGTTGGAAGAGTTTTAAACCCCGGCAGAGAACACTGAGTTTTTTCTCAAATTATTGCTCACTGTTCTCTAGGCAATGATACATTTTCTCTAAACTTCTACCTTACTTATTAATATTCTTTTAGTATAAAACACCTTTTTGTGATTAAAAAAAAGATTTTTCTGATTAAATTTCAAAAATTAAATTTTGAAAGTTGAACACTATCAAGACTGTTTTAAATATTGAAAAATAAATATTCTAACTATATTGCAAAGGCAACATATAAAATAATGCATGTTTGATGAAATGTAACGTATTAATTATTACTATTAGATCTTACTACTGTCTATAAAACTTTAGCTAAAAAATCTCATCTGTTGTTTGCACCCAATGATACATCACTATAGTTCTCAATCTCCTGTAAAACTGGAAGAGCCAGGAAACAATAGTGAATTTCGTTTTTGTGGGAAAAAACGGGGGATAATATGGAATTTAACATCAAAACTAAATACATTACTAGATTATGTGTGAATCAATAAACAGTAAGTTCTAAATAGTAGCTTTTTACATATAATGAAAAATTAATTAATAAATAAGCACGCTTTTTTTTAATACATGTATTATCCCCTCTTATTTTATCTCTGAAACATTTAGTTGCGTAACAAATGCATACATTTCCCATCAAGGTTAAATAATCATGTTCTAAAGGCCATTGGAATGACTTTACAGAAGTATTTTTATAAAAATGGAACTTCATTTCTCGGTACTACTCAATAAAGCGTTTGGAAAAATGAAAATTATTTACGTAAAACCTAGAAAGCATAAAGAATTTTTATTAAGAAAATAGTGGCACCCCTGTATCACTTAATCATTACTTTTACTTTTTCTTGGCCCTTCAGAGAGAGAGAGAGATAAGTTTTGTGTCCGTCAAAAAACTCAAACTCAGAGATTTTGATAAATGTCGAAGTTTTGTGACTCCTGAAACAGAAAAAGTGTTTTTCACGATGCCGTCTGTCTTTTTAGTCTGTCTGTATTCTCGCCTGGACCCGAAACAATTTTACCAATCAGGCTAAGACTTAGTATCTAGGATTTTTATGAGGTTCCCCTAAGGAACCTTTGGAATTGTTTATACAACCCTAAAATTAAGTGTAGTTTACTGAAAGGCAAATAGAGATAGAATCAATTTAATCAAATTGGCTATAACTATTTTATTGAATTTTGTATCTAGGCCCAACTATTTAACATTCCAAATAAAATGGCAACACTCATTTTCTTATGAAAACTATTTTAAGAGTATTTACATGAGCAGAATTTTTCAATTTGATCATATCTCGACAACTATTTGGACTACGAAGTAACTTATCTGTAAAGATGTAGTACTATTAAAAATCTTTTATTTGAAATATCTTTTTATAAAACCAATAGTTTCTGAGCTACACGAAATTTTTTTTTTAGTTAGGTCTCTGACAGCTGAAATTGATTTTCATGCTCTTTGGTGGACAGAGGTGTTCCTTTTTTCTCACACTATCTGTAAAATTGTTTATTATTTCGTTTACGTTCTTTGGTGGAGTGTTTATGCAACAGTGTATATTTTTTCGTTTCACAAATTTTACAAGTTTTGAGTAAATGTTTCTATCTTAATATAAAAGAAAGAGAAAGTCTGTGCGGTGCACCGTACAATTTATTTGTTTGTCTTTGTGAATGAAATATGTTTGTTAGACGTACTTAGCCATGGCCTTCTTTAGTTACAGGCCAGAGTGTTAAATATAGCAACTCCGCTTGTAGTGACGTCACGAGGCCTCGCAATCTGCTGGTTCTTATGGAAAATTGTGCGAATATTTACAGTTTTCTTCATTTAAAAACTAATGAGTCACTTTGTACGATACCAACAGTTAATCTAAACATGTTTTACGTATATCATTTAACAAAAATACTTCAGAGGTTGAAAAATACAACACATAAACATGTAAATAATAATTTTAAAATACATTTGGTGGGTAAGAATTATGTACCGTTCACAAACACGATTAGAATATTATGATGAAAATGACAAAAGGCACTGGCTTGAAGCCTAGAAAGAGCATTCATTGTTGCACTTATCCAAAGGTCCCGGGTTCACTGCTCATGTCCAGGTGTACTATTTATCAATTATTTCAATAAAATTGAAAGAGTTATTTAAGAATTGCTTTGAGCACTTACCAGCCTCGGGACATAGAATTTTGAAACATTACTTTGTAAAGAGTTAAACTTTTTTCTTTTCCGAGTAAAAATTCTCACTGCGAAATTTATAATTCCTATATTTGATGTACCTAGCTAACATGAAGTATATTTCCAAGTGTTGACGAAACAAAAAAAAAATTCACGCAAGGAATTACCGTTGAAAAAGTTGTTTATTTTATTTAGCACTGTCTTACTACCCTGTCGGATTATACGCTTATTTAGAGGAAAGTGACCAAAGTAGGACCCGGGTCCCCAAGTCGGACCCTTCTATTATTTCGCTTGGAAGGTGCTGCTGCATGGCAGTACAGTATGGAAAGTGAAGGGGTAAAGGGGAACGTTGTTGTTTGGAGGTGGCAGCACTGGATTGTAACTCTTGTCCGGTCAGTTGCGACATTACTGTTTTTGTGTGATAGAAAAGTTTTACATGTGCTTCTGAAATAGTGAATTTTGTTATTTCAAAAAGGGTAAGTCGCAGTCTGTTAACAGTTTTGTTTATAGTTAGTGCTAAACTTTATGACTGTGGTATTAGTTTGTCAAAATATATATTTATCTTTATTTTAGAGTTTTGAAAATATCAACAGCAAGATGATCTATGTAGGACCCCAAAGCTTTTCCTAAGTCAAACCCCTAAAACCCTAAGTCGGACCCCTAATAATTAATTGACCTAAGTTCGTGTCTCAATAGTGAGAACAACAACTGCAAACAATCGTAATATTATCTGACAGTAGGAACAACACACTGCATAGAAATACCGGGGAACAAGTGGTGAGATAGATTGCAAACAGCTAGAAGTAGACCCATGGTTTCTGCACTAGCCCAAATAATAAAATACATGTATAATATGTTTATAATGACATGAATGTAGGACTTAGTTGTAATTTAATATTTTATAGAAACATAAGACTATCTTTTCTATAGGTATTCATTTCACATTGAAATGCTTTAAGGTAAAATAAATCTCTCTTTACCTCAGCCTGGTTTCTATCACGAAAATAACGAGAGCAATATGTGAAAATGCATCGGTAGTGCTTTCGTTGTTGTGCATTCTCTACTCAGAATTGAGAAGTCAAGTGTGTTCTGTGACGTCACTTCCAAGATTTAGAGTAGAAGAGACTAAAGTCTTTTAAAGAATTGAGACATGGCTTAAATAGGTTCATGTAATTTAAATAAAAATAACTTATATATTTTTTTTACTAAACCATTTGAAATATTGTTTTAGATGGCAAAAACAATTGGCAGCCCTCGTGGGAGGAGGTGGGATCCTGAAATAATGGAACGAGCGTTTGAAGCCATTATAAATAAGACGATGGGATAGAAAAAGCATGGAAGGAGTTTAGTGTGCCTAAAACAACATAGATGAGGATTGCAAAGAAGTATGGTGATCCAAAGGAAGCAGCTCGAACGAAAATGGAAAGGCCTACAGTTCTTGGAACCAAACTTGAAAATACGTTAGTTAAGTACTGTCTAAAGATAGAAGCCATTTTCTTTGGGTTTATGAGTGATTTGAGAAGGATGGAACTAAGCTTAGCAATAAAAAACAATCTTAAACACACTTTTGGAGATCAAGGTGCATGGCATAAATGGTTTAAGCTCTTTCTAAGACGACACAAAGAAAAGCTATTGGTACGAAAACCAACTGGCACATCGTATGCTAGGGCCTTAGGTTTCAACAAAGAGATAGTGTTCAAGTTCCATGACATCTCTGAACAAGAATTGGAAAAGAAGGTATACACCTCATAGAATTTGGAACGTCGATGAAACAGGCCTTACAATCGTCCAAAGCAAAGTTCCTCAAGTGATTGGACTTCGAGGAAAACGGCAGATTGGCGCCATCACCTCAGCTGAGAGAGAGGTTTCTTGATCACAGTGATAGTTTGCATGATTGCATCAGGAAAATTCATCCCACCACTTGTGATATTTCCTCCATAAATATGAGTGCAGCTCTGGAAAGAGCGAAGCCTCCTGGAACGATTGTAACTGTTCATCCCTCTGGTTGGGTACAGTCCCACATATACACCAAATGGTTAGAGAGCTTCATCCACCGGACAAAGATATCGAAAGAGGAACCTGTGGTGCTCATCCTAGATGGACATTACAGCCACACTCGGAATATTGAAGTGACTTGGCGAGAGAAAACAATGTAACAATAATTTCTCTTCTACCTCACTCATCCCATAAGATTCAGCCCCTGGACCGAAGAGGTTCGAGTTTGGCTTGAAGAGAATCAGAGACCTGTCAGCACTTATGATCTAATTGAACTGTTTGGAAAAGCTTATGTCTAGTGCTTGACGGCGGAGATTGGAATGAATGGGTTTCGCTGCACTGGCCTGTATCTTGTCAACAAAAACATTTTCCAAGACTCGGATTGCATTGCTGCCTCACAAGAGGCTCTCAGCATGAAAGAACCTTACTATTATCCTGTCAAGCCTGATTTTAAAAAAGTTTGTACTTCAACTTTGATCACTCCACATCACCAAGACACACTATACACTTCTGGCTCACCATTAATGCTGGAACAGCCTGGTACTTCAACTGTTTCAGTGGGTACCAACGTTGGTCCAATAGACATCAGCCCACTACCTTTCATTCAGAAGAAAACTTCAACAAGAGGTCGAAAGACAACTTCACTAGTTGTGATAACTTCTTCACCTTACTAACAAGATCTAATGCAGTCTTTGGAGTGATAAAAACGAAATAAGCATTAGCCATCCAAAGGAGGAGGATGTAGAAACAAAAGGGGTGCAGTTACTGAGGAAAGAGGAAGATGAGGAAGAGGACATGAGAAAGGAAGGAAGAATATGAAGTTAATCAGAGAAGAACAGGAAGAAGACAGTTCAGGCAATGAAGACATTTCTTTGATAGATAGTGAGGACTCCGATATAGACACTCCACAAGGAGTATCTCAAATTGAGGATGACGCAGATTGCTTGTTTTGTATAGAGAAGTTTTCATTGGACTGCAGAAAATAACTGTGGCTTCAGTGTGCAATGTGCGGCTTATGGGCACATGAAGAGTGTGCAGGAAACGACCGGAAGATATATGTTTGTGATTTTTGTTGTTAGGGGGTAAATAATCAGTTTTTTTACTCTCAAAATGTTGATTAATTTTTTCATTGATATTACGGTAAGCTACGTTTTTAACAATACAAAGTGTGGTGTTAAAATTACATATACTCATTAACAATCTAAGTTTTTTTTCCTAAAGAAAATTAATTTAATGGTAGTTTGGTTACAACAAATTATATTGAAATTTTTTTGAAATTGGTTTTAAAATTGGTATCTGGGAATAGTTTTATGATAAATAAGAATACGTTTTAATTTTTATAAATTACAAATAATTTAAAGGTAGCTTACAAATAGTTTGTTTGTGAAAATTTGAACCATGAAAAAAAAAAATTGAACAACTTGGAGTAAAATTGAGACTTATAATGTTTACGGTGCTTAAAGAGCTAATGGGTTGGCTTTGTGAGGAAAACTTACTTAAATGTAGATTATTGAAAACCTATTTTTAAAAATTGTTTTCCAATTTATAATTCACAATGTGAGAAAGTTGTGTGATAGTGTCATACCACTTATTTGATAAGAAATGGTGTTATATATGGTTTAGTATGAATTAAAGAAGTAGTGTGGTGATATATGGAGCTGTTGCACGCGGCTTGTTAATTTGGGAGAGAGTGCAATATGCTCCGTCCCTAAGGGCTCGAGTAACATGGTTAAGGCTTGGAAAATATTTCATTACGAGCAGGGCCCTGTAGTGTTGAGTGGGTAGTGGGTAAGGTGAGGGGAGGGGCTAAGGTCAAGTGGGTTCGAGGGGTGCAGAGGCGACACCAAGAATACGCAATCAGGGTGAGAGGGTGGGTGATGAAAGGGGTGGTTGGTGGCTGAGAGTGAGATTTCTAGGCTAGGGTCCCGTGTCTGGAATACAACGCAAAATACCTTGTTCTATACTTTATAATAAGAAGTCATTAAAGGCTGGGGCTTAATACCAATGGGCTGACACCTTATAACACGAAACCACTGTTACGGGTGTCTTATTGATTCTATTCATTGAGTAATTACTGTGAGGTTAGAAATAATTACTCGTACGTTTTATTGGTTAGTTTGTGCAAAATACTATTGCTATCCCGGGATCACTTTAACGTTCACGTAATTTTCACGTAATGTTCAAGTAACGTAACCTACCGTAACGGTTCTCCTGGTGTTTTTAAATAGAAGCGATCACAATGCACTTAGCTTTGCGTACACTAAACGATCACTTACCCGCCTATGTTGCCGCATAGTCTAGTCTATAGACTCTAGGTCGTCACTCTCGCAATAGACTACATTGCCGATGATAAGGAGATCAGGGCTCTAATCCCGGTTGAGTGTACTGAAGGCTGTTATTCCTAAATAGTTTTACTTTGATAAGATGCAATACACACACACACACAAAATAAATAAATATAATATTATGAAAATTGAAAAATGACTATCCAGGAATCATTCCGTGCCCAGTGTCATTCTTCACTCATATTTTAAGGCAGAGTCTATGATGGACGTGCGGAAATCGTCAGAATATGATATCTAGATGGATAATTCCTCACTAAAAAGCATAAATGATAGCTTCGGCTATTTGATTCTTAATTAAATATAGACCTATGGGAACCTTAATAACTATGGATTTATCCCTTCATTAGTTACCAAAGAGCGTATAAACCGAACGGGTAGTAAGAGGCGCTGCTAGAAAAAAAATCAAACAATAAACGGTGGATTGTGTCGCATTACCCGTGCGTGATACATCATATTATTATTATTATTATTATGTGTTCTTTCTTACGGCATGTCTGTTCTTTTCGTCAGTGAACTTTGACCGCCAATGCGCCGTATCCTCTGTCTCCTTTAGCTACCAGAACTGTCTTCTCTTCTTCAAGTCATCCAATATTTGAGTCCTCCTTCTTCCTAAGCTCCTCTTTCCCTCAACCTTTCCTTCTACGACGTCTTGCAGAAGACATTTCCTCCTAAGGCAGCAAATAAGAGAGATAATTGATCTTATGAAGCATGTGTAAAACAGATATATTTGACTAAATCTGGAGATAATGCCTTTTATTCACATCATCAGCACACGACAGTTTTTGCCACACACCATGTGCCTACACATATGTCATATACATTCCTCTAACCCAAAAATCATTTGCTCCATCGCAATTTTATCACACATGGAATGGGTATCTAAATTTATAGCGAACATTTCTATAATTTCTCTCTCCAACCAGGTTTTTTCCTCCCCGTCCCCTCCATCCTATCCAATTTAATAGACTTTACTATCAGAACGGATACAAATTTTTATTACATTCACCAACAATCAAGCCTCCATACTGCCAGCAGTGGATATAATTTATATGTGCACGGTATGAAGTTATACTTTTTGACCGGGGTAAAACGGTCCCTCGTCATTTCGGTTGTGAAAAAATCTAGACTTTTTTTTTGGG